>CANTFL010001192.1:0-252732 GCA_947650285.1 Hyaloperonospora brassicae | reverse complement strand
GGCTAGAATAACCCGTACTCAGCGTACACTATTTCTAACGCTTTGAGGAAGCTCAAAGCCCAAGTCTTAGGTGTTAAGTATTTTTAACTCTGTTTATATTTTGTCTTTTAAAATCATCCTAAGTACGAATGGTTCCCTTGGACTCATGGGAACCACTCAATCTACGTGTCTATATCTTACTGGCTAATAATGGTACTGAGCCCATTAAACCAGCTAAAATATACGACGTGCTACTTTCGCTACTTCGAAAGTAACACCCCTACTTAAGTAACATGTAAACTTAATCGAAACTACTTATGTAACGGGGTGGCCCATTACATCACCCCTTCTCAAGACAGCACTCACCAACCGTGAGTGCTCAACCACAAGACTTTAACGACTCACAAGCCGAACGATGACTGAAGACGCAGACGCCAACAAAACAGCACTCCCGCGCACAATCAGCGGGAGTTTGGTCGACCGCGTGATGGATCAGCACCTGATCCCTTGGGCGCTGTATGACTTGTCCGGAGCTCGGTCTCCGGACTCTCTCGAAACGATGCAGGACTACTTCCGTCGTTTCCGTGGGTTGCGCGGAAAGAGACTTGATGGAATCTCATACGAGTCACTCCAGCGGTCATGGTGTGCGTTCATCCGGCGGTGGAACCGGATGCATGAAGACGGAAGGAACTTTCAGCAGTGGCTGGCCAATCGCGAAGATATCCACGCCGATCATTCCATCGGTGTACTGCGCGAGAAGATCTGTGAAAACGCCTGGAACGTAGATCGACTCTGCTACGTTCACGTGCACGAATCTTGTTACTCCTGTGACTCGGTGCCTCGTCCAACTCGCGAAGCTTGGAAACGACACGTCGCTGAGTATCCACTCAGCGATTATGAACAGCTCTGGATAGGACGGTACGAGCGCAGCTTGGTGGAGCGCAAGACTGCGGTTAATCGTGGCGCGTCACGCTGGCGACACCACTCGCGTTCTCGAGGTCGTGGTGCCGTGCAATCGCCACGACGTTCTCGTTCGCGTGATCGTCGCGATACACGCTCTTCGCAACGTTCTCGTCGTCGCTCTTCATCTTGTCGTCGTGGTGAAACGTCACCACGACGTTCTCGCAATCGCTCTCGGTCTCGTAGTCGTGGTGACACTTCACCACGACACCGTCGTCGTGCATCTCGTTCTCGCTCACCGCGAGAACACACAGGTCGTCGACCAAGTCTACACCAAGCGTGTGCAGGGACTCGTAAGCCCGAACGAGGTCCGGAACGTCTCGAAGAAGCGAAGAGCGCGGTTCCCACGTATCCTGCTCGGGTGGAAACCCGAGCCAACGTACACGATACTTGCGCGCGGTTGGAACCGCGCGCTCATGGTGTCGCGACGATGTCGTTTCACGACGAGGGTCCTCGTGACCCAGTAAACGCTCCACAATCCAGCGCTTCTGGCCTTCCGCGTCCACAAGCGGTGGTGGACCCTCACGATGGTATTGCTGGCGTCCTGGTTGCCCAGGACGATGTAGATGCGGCTGTGAACAAGGCTGTCGATGCCCAGCTGGAGGCTGAAGCTGCCCTTGACCGAGCTGCGCGGGCTGAGAGAACAGCGAACGAGATTCGACAGTCGAACCGCGAGCTGCTTGAACGGATGCGGAACCTGGAACGCCAGGTTCTTGGGCACGCGCAGGCTGGGACGCAGCCGCGTCCGATGTCGCTGGTGCGTCGAGCAAGGCGAGAGGGAAGGTCGACCTATGAGCCTTTGACTCCGAGGACGGAGCCAACCCGTGAAGCGTAGCTGGACGGTACTCCTTGAGCCGCCCGACGTAAAACGTCGGGTGAAGTCGCAGTGACGAAGGGATGGCCAGTGTGTATGCGTCGCCGATTGCCTTGAGTACCGTGAATGGTCCGATGAAACGTGGCGCGAGTTTGCTCGCGCCTAGATTGGTTACTGCTGAATCTCGTAGGCCTTCGGTAGATAACAATACACGATCACCTTTCTTGAATGTACTCGTGTTCTTTCTTCCACGTTTGTCTGCATTCGCTTTCTGTTTATCCACTGCAGATCGAAGAGTATCGCGTACAAACCTCGTGATGGCTTGACGTTGGAGTATAAACTCTGACACAGCCATGTCATCAATTGGTCGCGCCGATTCAATCGGCGCGTAGTTAGCTTTAGGGTTTCGCATACTCGAAGAAGGGTCGATCAGCGTCTGTGTAGTCCATTGAGCTATCGGGGACGCCACGTCACGTGGCGTCGAAACAGAAGACTTCGCCTTGGAATGGTTGACAACATTCGCGCTCAGAATACCGTGAGCTTCACTCGATCGTTGTTTATCGTTATCACCCCCCGCCAGAGTGGAGCCACGAAGAGCCGTGGGTTGACCCACGGCAAGAAGGGTAGGTACACGAGGATGACGGGCCGAATTTGCAAAAAATGGCGTCAACCCCGTTGACGCGTGAACCGCGTTGTTGAGTGCAAACTCCGCGAGTGGCAAAAACGCACTCCAACTTGTAAAGGACGTTGCGTAACTTCGAAGAACATCTTCGAGGACCCGATTAACTCTCTCTGTTTGCCCATCCGTTTCCGGATGGGCTGCTGTCGACATTTGCAGCTTTGTGCCAAGCAACTCGAACAATGACGTCCAAAAAGCAGATGTAAAACGAGGATCACGGTCCGAGACAATGTTGTCTGGAAGACCGTGATGGCGAAACACAGTGTCAATGAAGTGCACCGCGGTCTCAGCCGCGGTGATCGTTGCATGAACAGGCACCAGATGTGTCATCTTGCTGAATCTGTCGACAAAGACCAGAATACCCGATCGGTCTTGGCCATCTGGTGCAAGCCCGAAGATAAAATCCATTGAGACTGAGCTCCAAGCCTCAGCTGCAATTGGCAGGGGTCGCAGGGGTGCCTGCGACGATGGTGATGGCTTCACGCGCTGACATACTTCGCAGGTGCGAACCCAGTTGCGAACCCACTTGTACATGTGGGGCCAGAAGAAGTCGCGCGAGACAGCCGCGAATGTCTTTTCGCGGCCCAGATGACCGCCAATTGGGGCATCATGGTACTCGTGGATGATACGAGCACGCAAATCCAAGTCATTCGCAATCACAGTTCGAGGCGCATCGAATTTGTCGATGCTATATAACAGCAAATCACCGTCCATACTGTATCGTTGAATGTGATCACGCTTCGTTCGCGAAAGAGCTCCCAGTGCAGCATCGCTGGGAGCGCGCAGATAGGCAATAATGTCCGCATAATCTGGATCGTTCGCGTAAGCCGCGACAATTTCATCGAAAAGGCATAACTCGGGTGTGACCCGAGTTAGATTCAACGACACACACGTCGCACATCGATCGTCTTCATCGTCGTCGTCAGTTGCCTGACGACTCAGTGCCATACGAGGATCGTAATCTGGGCGTCGTGACAGTGCGTCAGCAAGAATGTTGGTCTTGCCTGGCTTGTAGTGCACGACGAAGTTGTACTCGGAGAAGAAAGAGAGCCACCGTGCCATCCGCTGTGACAGGTGTGGGCTCTTCATTGCTGTCCGCAGCGATGCATGATCAGTATACAGGGCGAACGTGCGTTCGCCCAGTAGGTGGACACGAAACTTGATGAGTGCGTAGCGCATCGCTAGCAGTTCCTTATCGTGAACCGGATAGTTCTTCTCTGCCGGCTTCATCTGTCGTGACTGATAGCTCACGACTCGTTCACGGCCCTCGTGATCGAACTGCATGAGGGCGCAACCAATTGCAAAGTCACTTGCATCACACACCACGTGAAACGGTTTGGTGTCGTCAGGGAGTATCAACACTGGCGCCGACGCCAGGCTTTTCTTCACTGCGTCAAAGGCTGCTTGATGTTCGGGACGCCACGACCACGTGGCGTCTTTCTTCAGAAGTGACGACAGGGGCTGTATAGAACCGGCGTAATCCTTTGTGTACTTATGCAAGTAATTAGCTAGACCGAGCCATTGACGTAACTCCGTAGGGTTCTTGGGTGTGGGCCAAGAACAGATTGACGACACCTTCTCTGGATCGGCTCGAACACCCGATTTACTCACGTAGCAGCCCAGCACCGGAATCTCCGGTGCACAGAATACACACTTCTTCAAGTTTGCATATAACTTGTTATCTCGCATGACTTGAAACACCTGCTTCAGGTGTTGAAGGTGAACTTGGACAGCACTGAGATTGCCCTCAGCGCGACTGTGGACAAAGATGTCATCGAAGTAGCTAGGAGCAAAGTCTCGAAGCGGTCTCAACACTTGAGATACCATGCGATTGAAAGTGGCTGGTGCGTTCTTCAATCCTTGTGGCATCACCAGCCACTCCCAAAGCATACCACTCGGGGTGCTCACCGCAGTGAGTGGTATGTCACTCTGTCGCATCAAGATCTGGTAGAAGCCATCGGTCAGATCGATGGCGCTGAAGATGACGCTACCTGACATGGAGTTTAGAACCATGTCTTTCCTGGGGATAGGCGTTTGGGCAGGAATAGTGGCATCGTTGAGCTTGTTAAACGCATGCACTATACGCCAGCCTCCCGTAGCCTTCTTCACGCAGAAGGTTGGACTCGAATGGGGAGAGACACTCTCACGCACATGACCGGCCTTGCGACGACCTTCGAAGAATGCATCAATAGCCTCGACTTGGTCTCGAGGCAACGGCCACTGCCGTGTCACACAATATTTCGATCCTGGCACGAGATCAATCTCGTGCCGCACGCCACGATCGGCAGGGAGTTCGGCCGGAATCTTGTCCGGGAACACGTCGGCGTACTCTCGTGCAATGTCGTAAACAGGGTTACCAGACTCGCGCAGAGCCTCCCAAGATTGCGACGCAAATCTTTCTTCGCGCGCTGATTTCTTTTCAGCGCTTCGAGGGCGCGTCATTAGCTCCTCATTCGGCTCATGAGTCACCTCGTTGGTGACCAGACATACTTGTTCCACCGTGCCTCCCTTGAGGTCGCGTAGAAAATGCTTCCAGGAGAGTCCTGGAAGGCTCGTAATAGATGACGCGTCGCGAGGTGGACTCGCGACCTCAATGTATTGGCGCCTTTGTGGACTCCCGTCCACGTACACAATAGCGTGAACACATTCCAACGCTGAGTTCTCGTAGCTTGCGTCCCCATCGTGCCTCGAGTCCATGCTCGAAGCTGGCGAACCGCAGTCAGGTGTTAAATCTGCACCCCCCTCTAGACGCTGGATGTCCTCATCCAGGACGTCGAAATCGCGCGACGGGAGTATTCCATACTCGTCCGTCGACGCATGATGCGGGAGCCCCTGCTCTACCGCCACAAACTCGTGTGGGAGCCCCTGCTCGACCACGTCTTGCTCATGTGGGAAACTCTGTTCGACCACAGTAGGCGATGATGGGAACCCCTGTTCGACCATCATATTCGCACGTGGGGACTCTTGTCCATCCACGTCACACTCGGTGGCGAGCCCCTGCTCGGCCACGTCTTGCCCTTGTGGGAGCCTCTGCTCGACCACAATGGGTACAGGTGGGAACACCTGTTCGTGTTCGACCACTGCTCTCTCGTGCGGGAACCGCTGTTCGACCGCGTCGTCGTTGCGCGGGAGCCACTGCTCGTCCGCGTCGTCATTACGTGGGAGCCACTGCTCGTCCACGTCGGACTCCTCGCTGCAAAGCGAGGAGGCATCATCACTCGTGCGTAGGGGCACGGAACAAGCGGTACAGAGAGGGCCATCGCTCACTCTGTGTACCGCCGGTGTCGTGGATGTACGATCCACGACTGTAACGTTCGGCCAATCACTTGGAGACACCAAGAGATGGGTGAACACTTCGCTGACGTCGAACTTGCTTCGACGTCTCACTGATCTGGCTAACCAGTCGATCTGGGGCTTATAGCGTGCCAACCATGGCATGCCCAGGATGCAATCGAATGCATAATTCATTTCAATCACCAAGAAGTTGTCGTTACTGCGAAAGCCGTCAAACGTGTACGGCAACGACACTTCGCGCCGCGATACGCGGCGTGGTTTCCCGTCAGCGAGCTTGACAACAACTTGGCCAGGTCCCTCGTGGACCTGGATGCTGGGTGGCAGCATTGACACGCAAGATTCACGGAAGAAATTGTTTGTCGCTCCTGAATCCAGGAGCGCTCGTAGGGGTCGCCGGATACCGGCGACATGTAGATTAACAATAATCAGGCGTGAATCACCACTCGTAGTGGTGGCATTTGACCGTGCACGCAGCACAGATGGGCTGGGAGGTCGGGCTGCCACCGGTGGACCCGGACCTCTCTTCAAACCAGTAGGGCGCCCTGCACCTACTGGTCTCGTCCGTTTTTTGGACGACTGATCGGAGCACCTCCCTCATGATGGGTGTCCGACGCATGCACCGACATCGGTGCTGGCGCGCGGCATTCAGCCGCGCGATGTCCCGGCTTTCGGCATCGAAAGCAGATCATCTGACGTCCGCCTCGGACGTCGCCCTTGTAGGCTGTAGCGCGTCGTCGGTCACCCGACGACTCAATTGCATCGATCTCCATAGGTTCCGGGCCCGCTGATCTGACAGCGGTAACAACTGAAGGCTTGGTATAGGCCTTGGTGACTCTGAAATCCTCACGGAGAGCGATAGCGAAAGCCTCCTCCAACGTGGCAGGCTCTGCTCGTTCCAGCGAGAGGCGAGTCTGCCCTTCACGCATGCCATCGACAAACACGTTCACTTGTGTATACATGTCCATGGGATGCGTGACAATACAAGACGCCAGATGTCGAGCCATCTGCACGTAGTCGCGCATGGACATCTTACCCTGTCGCAGGGACAGGAACCTTGAACGCACCAACTTCTCTTCCTGGGGCGGCTCGAAGGCGAGTCGAAGGTCACTCTGGATGGCTTCCAGAGTGGGGAACGCAAACTCGTCAACAACGAGTTTTCCCAAGGCCCACTCCTTGGCTTTCCCAGTGAGACGGGAAAGAAGGAAATTGACCTTCGCTTGAGGAGCCTCGAGAAGTCTCGAGGCGATAGCGATGTCGACCTCTCGAAACCAACGAGACAACGACAAGCGTTCTTTTCCTTCGCCAGAATAGGCGGAGGTCTCCATCTTCACGGCATCGTTCCGTGAAGTCCGCGAGGGAGTTAAACCTCGCCGATGGAATTCGGCGAGCTCGCGAGCCATGTAGTCGTGTATGGCGAGACGCTGTTCATCAGGAGTCGCTGATCTCATCAGCGACACAACAAATGCCTCTCCCGATATCGCCGCGAGGCGATTTAGGGCATCCCACTCAACACCAGTGAGATGGGGAAAAGTCGCGTGCTCCAGACTCACGTCTGGAGCGTCAAAGTACGACGAATCGCTCATCCCAAACTCGGGCATGGGAAGGACTACTAAGTGCTACCAGGTGTAACGGGGCTAGAATAACCCGTACTCAGCGTACACTATTTCTAACGCTTTGAGGAAGCTCAAAGCCCAAGTCTTAGGTGTTAAGTATTTTTAACTCTGTTTATATTTTGTCTTTTAAAATCATCCTAAGTACGAATGGTTCCCTTGGACTCATGGGAACCACTCAATCTACGTGTCTATATCTTACTGGCTAATAATGGTACTGAGCCCATTAAACCAGCTAAAATATACGACGTGCTACTTTCGCTACTTCGAAAGTAACACCCCTACTTAAGTAACATGTAAACTTAATCGAAACTACTTATGTAACGGGGTGGCCCATTACAGTTACCGTCTGCTGTTGACCACTCTTGATTGTGGTCTAACCGTTATTGTATCGAACATAGTGAGCGTATAAAAAAAGAGTTACAAAGGAAAGCTATATAGGAAGGAAGTAGAGGAAAGTGGTGGTAAACAGTATGTAAGAGATTGAGAATGCCGTTTCACCTTGTGAATGACGACTTGCAGAAGGTATGATGTGAAGTGGTAGTCAGGTTCGTTATGACCGACCAATGTCTTCGAAATAAGCACTACTTACTGATGGTCATTGAATGTCGCTTACGACCTCAAGCTAAGATCGCCTACAGTCGCTTATTCGGTCAATTTACAGGTCATCACCACTTGTGGAAAGCGATTGATTTACCAAGATCCCTGATTTCAGAAACAGCGTATCTTCTTGAATTACCAAACATAAAATGGCAATTTTCTTGATGTAATATTTGCACTTGCGCCGAAATGCATTGAAATAGCGCGATCCGTATGATAATTGCCATACAAGAAAATCTCCATGTTTTCGTGCCGAAACGCCTCGAGTCGAATCGGAACCTAGCCCGCCAATCTGCATTACCACCAATCGAAAGCAACAGAAGCGAACGTGGTCTCATTTCATCCAATCAGTATCGTGTACTGTGCCCTCGACTTCTGCATCCAGTCGCACGCGCCGTCCCGAAGAGCTCAGCGCTAGTGGCGGTATCTCTCGATCTCCATCACGTCAACACGGGTGGGAACATGGCCACAAAGGTCCAGTGCTCCGTACCGCAGTTCATTGCGAAATGCCTCGAGGAGATCGGACTCGAGGGGCGTTGCGGGATGCCGCTGCGCGACCTCTTTGACGTCATGGACCCACATCACGATGTGGCGTACCGTCGCTATGCGTGGCAAGTACTGCGGAGCATGCAGAAGCAGCTGACGTTCCACGTCATGCGTCCATTGACGACCCGAGCAGATGCAAGTACGAGCAAGGAAGACGGCAAGAAGGTGCTGAGCGGCGGGGACGCCGAGAGTCATGGCACGGCACCACGTCGGAAGCGCAAGTGGAAGACGACGTTGCTCAACACCATGAACTGCACTTCTAATGAGATGAACGGTCGAGCGGACGACGGAGGAAGGCGCGCGTTGAAGCGGCATAAACACAGGAGCCACGTGCTGCTGCCGGTGATACCCTCCATGCGACGTCTTGCAGCCCAAAAGCATCGTCGGAAGTTGTTGAAAGCGGATCATGAAGCTCGAGATAGAGGTGAGCATAGCGGTCGACCTAGGAGACGGCGGCGGCAGCGACTGGGAAGTTTTGATGACCGACGAGAAGGAGGAGGAAGAGGAGCTGAGGTTGAAGCGCAGGGCGTTGACACAAACGGCTTGGTAGTGAAAGGTGATTTGGACAAACAGCGACGTGAAAAGGAGCAGCTGGTAGTGGCAAGGGTGTGTGATGTGGAAATGAAAGACGAAATAGAAGACGCTGCAGATGAAACGCAGTGGGTCTTACGAAGTCCACGAGGGTTTCGCCTCGGAGAAGAGGTCGACGTAGGCAAGCTGAGCTATGAAGAGGTTGTGGCAAGCAACCAGTATGGCGTGCTTGGTGCCGTAGCTTGCGAAGAATTACGGCTGAAATATTTGGGCGTGCATGGCGCTAGCTCGATGGATACGATATCACCACAGTTTGATCTATTGGAGATTATTGGTCGTGCAAGGGTGCGGGGAGAAAATGCTGCAACGCTGTCCAATTCGAAATTGTTTGGAGATTCGCGGAAGTTGCACTATTTGCTGGATATGCTGATTGTGTCGAATTACGTGGCAAAAAACATTGTAACAGCCAATCGACGACGATTTAACATCGTCCACTTGCGGCGGTTTGCCAGCAATTTTCACCCATCGATGGTCTCTCCATCCGCTACCATGGGCTGGCAAGCATTCCCGAAAGAAGCCTTGGCGAATGTCATCGTAAGCATGATGAAAGCACGAAGAGAACGGACTTGTGTGTTTGCAGATGTCGGGCGTGAGCTCGGTTACGGAAAACGCCAGCAAGAGCAATTGCGGAACTATTTCATCCAGCAGATGGACGCAAGACCGAGCTATCCCCTTCAGTTCTTTATGGCGCGATGTAAAACGGGTAGTGAGTACATTGGGCGTAAATTGTGGTGCATCCGTCTACGTGACAGCTCGTCTGGTTCGTCTGCTTTGTCCGGTCGGCGGCGAAGTTCACCGTCAGAGACGTACAAAGAGCTTGGATCTGATACAATTGCAGTCGGACGGCCCGTCGTTGAACGTGGCATCATGGAGCAAATGTATGTGACCATTCAGGACCGAGGGGATGTTGGCGCTACGGTACCTGAGCTGCGAGATATGCTGGGTGTCCCGACGTTCAAGTTGCCATACAAGCTGGCGCAGGGATTGATTACAAATTACAATATCTCTGTGGAACAAGTTGTTCTCGGCAAGAGTACAATGTATCGGATGTTTGTTCCTGGCGCGGCAAAAGGAAATGCAAATAGCGAGCATGCGACGGTTGGTAGTAGCTCGACGCCGGCTGTCGGCGTGCGGGTAACTCGCGCCACTGAAAAGTATAGCACACCAAAAGATGTGGACGGCAACGACGACAGTAATGGCCAACTTCAACCCGTTACAATGAAGGAGGCAACGCGAGGGATAGTACGGGCATCAACGATTGATAGACGACGGAACTACATTCTGAAGCGGATACAAATGGAGAAAGTGGTATCACTGCATCAGTTACGCACGGGTCTAATCGACATGGAACGAGGGGCGGAAGCAAGTACCATGGATATTCGCTCAGTACACCGCATCGTCGATGAACTTGTCGAAGAAAAGAAAGTGACAACAATGGATATTGTCATGCCGTTGAAGCAGGTTTTCCAGAAAGCACACCGGAAGGTAAAATGTGCGGTGTTGATGGGGTACCAACGCAGTCGTGAAGCAATTCGAGCATTCATCGAATCGTACGAGATGGAGCATCACCGGAAGTACCAGGCAAACCTGGTGGACCACGACGATGATGACTATGTCGTGATTACGAACCGCCGAAAGCAGCGCCACTGCGGGGGTAGTGCAATACAGGAGATTCGGGCTCCGGAAACTTGCGATCAAGAGGTTGTCAAGTACAATGCAGTGTCTTACAAACTGGCTCGACTTGGGCTAGTGAAGCTACAGAAGCAAAGTCGCAGGCTTGGGATGCTTTTCGGCATGATGTATAAGTGTCGGGCTTTTCACCTCATGGTCTGGAATCGAATCAAAACTCTGGCGTCTCAAGCTTCCGCTGAAACTACCAAAGCTGCAACAAATCTTGACGGGCTGCGTCGCGCGGGGAAGTCTACGAACGCTGGCAGCATGCGGGAGGTGACATTTGCGCTAAATGACGTGTTGGATCTTTTGTCTGTGAAAGAGTATATCCAGCTTGTCGGCGTAATGGAGTTGCTGACTGATCAAGAAGAGACAGCCGTTCGGTCGGTCATCTCAAATAACGGTTCGTGGGACAAGCTGTCTCAGCCGATTGTAGAAAAGCTGCGGGGCTGTGAAGCAGACCGGTTCTCGAAGATCATGCGTGTGCTGCTTGACTTGAGGCTTGTGCAGGTAGTGCGAGATTCGTCTTCAACAAGCCTTTTCAATGTATTCCAGACATCTGATGACTTTGATACGACCGTTTCACGGGTAGCGTTTGCAACGCTATCAGGAGGGCTGTTCAAGATCAAGCGTCGCGTCCACATCAGTGTAAAGCAGGGAACAAACGTGTTGCACCGGCTTCCGTCCGAGTTTTCGTATGCCTATGCGCCAGGATTTTCCTGCAAAAGCAAAAGTGATCACTTCGTGGGGCGTGTTCCTCTTGAATTTGATCTACGTGGAATGGATGATGCAAAAGCATACTGGAAGTCGCTACGCTTTTTGAGTGTCGAGGGAGCTCGGTTAGGCACGAAGTCGCGCGAAGCGAACAGTCTGAGCGTCAAACTCGATGGTGCTCTGATTCAATCGGCGCCTTTGACAGACCACAACATCTACGTGCTGAAAGCATGGGTACCTCACTCGACAACAAACACAACGACCAGCACTGCTCGTGCTAAAGCAGCTGCAGGATCGATACAGGCGTTGAAGCGCAAACGCGACCAAGCAGATGCACCCGGTGCGAAAGCGCTTCCGCAAAAGCGACGTAAGATTGCTAAGACTAGCGACGGCTCGAATCCAGCGTTGACAGCGTCGGTTCTTACAAGTGAGGCTGGCGTTAGCAAGTTTTGCAAGCATCTAGGCGCAAAGAAAACTCGCCGCACTCATACGTGGACGCTAGACGAAGATCTGCATTTGGTTGATCTTTACGTTGAACAAGCATCGTGTCAATGGTTCATTGAGGTACCGTTAGCGCTACAAACGAAAGGAGAGCAAGTTGCGTTTCGGAGTGCAAAGCTGTCTCGCACTTTGATACCTTGGAAGGAACTCGGGAGAGTGTTTAAGAAGAAGCCGGTCGAATGTATGTTGCGCGTAAACGATCTGCTTGAAGCACCGGATATTTATGCAAGGCTAGAAAGAGCCAAAGGTGCAATAACGCGAATGAAGAATCCTGGTGGAGAATTTCATGAGGAGGTCGCAATCATGCGCCAACCGCGATTGACCGCGCTGCTTTGCCGGGCCATGCAAGTCATTTTACATGACCGATCCAGCTACTACTCAGTTATGGCGGATAGGCTCATGAGCAACTGGAGAGAGAGTGAGGTGAAATTGGTATGGCGGTATTTATGGTTGGCTGGATTGATCACGCGAACTCCCCAGGCAAATGAAAGCAAGGACCAAAAACAGCGTGGTTTTCAAGTCCACTCCAAGGTATTCGAGATGAAGAGTTTGAAGATCTCGTGTTACTCAATAGAGACGTTTTGCGAAGCCGCTAAATATTTATCCTTCGTCAACGAGAATGTTGACGAAGCCACGATGATTGCCGAAGAAAACGATAATCATTATGAACAGGAGGTTGGCGTGAATATGTCACGAGGACAAGTTGCTCTGGCGTTATCTTCGATGGTTTCTGGGTTTTTACATCTTGTTCCAGCGTTCGTTGCGCCAAACAAGCGCGTGGAAGAGCGCGAAAGTGTGCGAGTGGTAGCTGTGAAAGGCTTAGCAGGTCATTTATCACAACAGTGGGATGGAGTATTCCCGGAAGATTTTTTGAAAGAGTATTGGGCTGTGAAGTCCATTTTTGGAATCTCGGACATGGAAACGAGAGCGCAGACAATCAAGGCAATGCAGTCCTTTACTGAGGGCACATATACCCACCTAGAAGCAGACTGGTGTTCCTATGCCGAACGACAGAAAGACGCAACGCAGCATTTGTCTCAGTCTTGGTTGCTGAGCACGTTAACCGAAGCTGCAGGTTCAGGCATGACACTCGATGAGTTGCGCGAACGGTATGCAGAAATTGGACCTGCAGAAAAGTCGAATTGCAAAACTGAAGCGACCGTGTTGATTCAGCGCGAGATGGACAAAATGATCCAAGAAGGTAAAGTGCTCGAGGTGAATGGGTACGACCGAATTCGCTTTGTGCTCCGAAAGTTTTCAGATCTCTGGACACTGCATAGTTACCGGGTTACAAGTGACTCGGTAGCGGCGAAGGTGCGCTTCCTTTTCGATAAGGATGTCACTGTTGTCGCACGTCCGTGGCTTCTTCTGGATGGCAGCGTCAATACAAAGATAGCGCTCAAATTGAAACGGAAGGTTGTAAACATTATCATGTGCTGTCCTGGCATCCAAGACGGCGCTGTCCACAAAAGAATGCGCAAGGTCGTTAGCTTGCAGGACATGCGCTCGCTCTTAGAAGAACTGATCGTCAGTGAGGTCATCTACGCGAGAGTATTCCGCGACTCCCAGCCGCCAGTCACCAGCGTGTTTTCCAGATCGGAGGGTACTCGAAATCGCAGAGTCAGCATCACGACCTTGTTGCCCGGAGAACTGCGGTACCTTGACTTTTCCCGAGACCGCCTTCACTACTTTCCATCCGTTAATTGCATGGAGCTTTTTGGTGCAGAAGCGTGTGACGCTGAAATTTGGTGATTCATATGATTTCAGATCGACTGAATGAACGCAATAAGTAAATTATTTGCACCCGATGTGTGTTTGGCCTTTCGAACTTTGGACCCTCGCATCTGGCTCGCTCTAGCGCGAGTGGTATGCATAACTGTATTCGCGCAGGCAAGCCACATGTCTTCGTGTTTACGTTTGCTCGCCGATGATCGCCAGGATATCTTTCCTGCAGGACAAGTTTTGAGTTTTGCTCACCTCTTTTTCCTTCACTATTCGGATCTGCCTAGTTGCAAGAGCTTGAGTGCTTGGACCTAGCTGACGAACCGTTTGGTGATGCCTGATGATGTGTTCCATACCAACGGTCTTGATTCTGATAGTGTGCTAGGAATAGCAGTTAAGTGTCCAATGAAGCGGCACCTCGAGAAGGCTATGATAATTGTCATTGAGTTTTGGATGGAGTGACCGATGAATGAGGTATATGTCCGTTGTCTTGAAGCACTTGCTCAGCTCAAAATTTCTGCAATCTCTGCAACGAACAACAGATTTGCTTAGCGTCCATGTCGAAAGCGACCTTGACTTATGCTGACCAGAATTGGGTAAGAATCGATAAAAGACGGATGGACTGAGAAAGGGTACGTTTATCGGAGCGCCATTCGACGGGTGACTAGTATACGCACATATCTCAAACGGCACATACGCCGTGCGGATAATTTTAGTTGCTCCATCGTTTCCATAACACCGAAGGCTACGCGAACGACCAGTGGCCCTATCCACCTCCATCTTCCATCATCTTCGTCATGTTGAGCCTTCCATACGATTGCATAAAACTGCAGGTTGTCGCTGCACGCGCGTCCTCAAGTGCAGTTGGCTTACCTATACGCAAGGCACACACTGTCGGCGATCTGATGGCCGGCCCTGCGAGATCGCAGAACCGAAATGGTCGGCTGTACGTATGAGCTTGTGTTCACGCTTGACAAGCACGCACAAAAACCTTGTGGGTCGACACGATCGTTGACAAGAGTGCCACATCGGCCACCTCCGGTACACCAACAAGACAATACAGTCGGTGCTTTCATCTGTGCGTCATTGACGCCAATGTCGTCCAAACGCCCCACACTGAAGTGTTTACTACGGCTGTGCACGTGCACGTGCACATATCGGATGTTGCGAAGCAGCAATTCATTTGACATGCCTCCAATTCTTTGTTTCTGTACAGCCTGTTGTCGACAAGTATATGGAAAAGGACATTGGCCATGCTACTCCACTAATGGTAACGTGTTCTAGGCGATAGAAAAGATGCCAAACGCTGTTATCTCGTTGTAAGTTTGCAGTGTAGGAAGCTGTGTGAAGCAGGACCCAAGAGCTTGTTTGCAAGGCCGGCCATACATTCTTTCTTGTGCAAAAGTGCGGCACGTAAATTGACGCAAGTAGGCTACCGGCAGACTGGGTGACTGAATATGTGACGCACAGATGGCCGTGAGGTCAAAGCTCTGCCTCGTCGCTATCTGCATTCCGTACAACTGATCCAGTGCGCTCGTGTGCGAAAGATCAAAACTTCGATCCGTCCTTTGTCACACATGTTCGAGTAAAGGTACGGCACGTGGGACCATACGTTACGCGCTGCTGCTTTTTCGTTGTTGTTGTGCCGAGCTGACCCATTGTAGATATGGACGAGCTACGCGACTACGTCGCTTGGTTGAAAGGAAGTACAGGCACAGCTCTCTTGCCACGAAACGTAAAGCTGCCTTCTTTCATTTCCAATAGCTTGAAGCGCTACTTCTGGACTCAATCAAACTACTGTTAATTACAGTAAGTAGAAACTAATACTCGATCAACTTTATCGAGTGATTTTGCTGCGACACGGTGGGTAGAAGCATGTCTTGCATGTATACAGGTTCTTGGTACGGAAGCAGTGTAAGTTTGCAATGCATCAGAGAACTTGTAAAACTGTGATGCACACGGAGCGTTTTAGCGTCCGTAAATGATGCCTAAATGCTCGAATCTGTTTGTTAGATTCGTACGGCAAAGTAACAAACGGCTGTTCATCGGTCATTTATTTCCTCATTTGCTGAATAGGCAGATCTGAAGTTGGGCAAAAAACACGGTTGTCGATGATAGTATTGACACGCAACGTGATGCATCTCAAGGACCTTTGAACTCATAGCAACTTTTATCGTGCCTTGCTACAACGATCGTTCTCGATACCAGAACATCCAAGTGTTTCACTCCCTATATGAACCAGCTCTCTGATCCTCAGGGAGTGCGTTCCGAGTGGTATCGTACCTGCCGGTATACACTCGTCGTAGGCCTAAACACGAGCGCACGCTCGTCATACAGTCGATTGAGAGCGAGGTGCAGCTCATGCAGACGTAAACTGTAAGCGTTGGCTGAATGCCGTCCAATAATGGAATGACGTTCAGCAACCAGACCTTGAGCAGAGGTCCGCCCCAAGAGCAAAGACTCGTCAATTTAGCACGACAGGTAGCGGTACTTCTGCTCTTACGAGTCCGGCTAACGTGCTGGCTGGCCTACCTCGACCGTCAGTTGGTCAACAATTGACCTTTTTACTGCTGACGACCCTCTCGAACTGGCAACAAATTCGTGTAAACACTCGGGGCTTCTTCTCCTTCTTCTTCGCCTAGGTTCGATATTCGTACCTAGTTTGGTTCGGACCTGATGGCCAGCCACCGGCAGTTGTGGAAATCCCCGAACGCGCCAGCGATGGAGCAGTTTGTAGCGCCGAGTCGAGGCGGCCGCAAGCGTCGCAGCGGCAGTAAACGCAAACGCAACACTAGTCGTCAAAGCGAGGAAAACGAGGAGCTCAAGATGGAGGAAAAGCAGGAGGAGGACGAAACACAAGAAGCAAAACGAGAAGCAGAAGAAGAAGCAGAAGAGAAGAAAGGAGAAGGAGAAGCAGCAGAAGAACAGAAAGAAGACGATAAAGCAGCAGCGGCAGCCGAAGGAAAAGAAGAAGAAAAAACGGACCGAGACAAGACGTTGCTCACGCAGTGGAGTTGTCCATGTTGCACGTTTCTTAACGAGGCCTCACGCTGTTTCTGTGAGATGTGCGCGACGCCGAATCCGTCGTCTGCTTTGGCCGTTGCTGGAGCATTCAGGGGAACCATTACTGCCTCGGAATGGCGATGCGCGGTCTGTACGGTCGTGAGTCCAGCGGCGATGCGAGTCTGTGCCGTCTGCGGGACGTTGAATCCGCAGCTTACGCTGTCGTCTGGTCTTAGTATTGCAAGACACGCGAAAGCACCTGGAAACGAGTCGATTGCCTCGTCCAGCAGTGACGATAGCGACGAGGACGACAGTGACGACGAAGAAGACGGCGAGACGTGGAGTTGTACGAGTTGCGGTACGCTGTCTTGTGGACGCACGTGTCTGAACTGTTTTGCACAGCGGTCGAAAGTGGCACGTGCAAGTGACAGCACAGAAGGAAAGAAAAAGAACGAGGAAAAGAAGCAGGCGCGTCGTCTGAAGAAACAGAAACGACGGAAGTGTGTAAAAAAGCTGCAACAGAGAGCAAAAACGGCATATGGTGTCTCGCTTGACGAGCTAAAGAATCTGATGATGGAGCCAACAAGTGGTTGCTTGGTCGATACTTTGCAGAGGCTAACGCATGCACTGGCAATGGTTGACGCATCGACGGACAGTGAATGGGCCGACGGGTCGTCGTTCCAATTTCGCAGTTTTGGTTGTGTGTCGTCATCAAAAGCAGATAAAGACCCAGAGCTCTTGACAGTGTTGTCCACTGTATTCTGTGGCCATGAACGCAAGTACCCAGCAAGAGTTGAACTGTTGGCGGTCCAGTCCATTAACTATATGATGAAGATGGACAGACACATGTTTGCACGGTCGAAGATGGTAGACGTCGTCAGGTTATACATTACTAAATTATTAGCGTGGAAGAGCCCGAGTGGTGGGAATGCCTTCGATTCTGATGCTGCAAAGAATGATTCGATGATCGTGGAAGAGTGTTTGAGCGGCTTGTCAAATCTATGTAGCACTGAGGGATTCGCTCTTCGAGAAGTGGTGGCACAAGTGAATTTTGCTGGGTATCTAGACTTCTTGATAAGCTTTGTGGATAGAGCTGAGGAACGAGATGGTGGCTTTCACCCAAGTATCGTAATGACGGCGCTCGAAATCTTGCAAAAATGCTGCTTGAAATTACGATGGAGCGGAAAGTCCAGTCAAAAGCGTATTTCTACAGGGAACGCGAAGAAACCCACGACAGTAAGACAGGACGCTCGACTTACGCTGGAACTCGCAACGAAGTTGATTGGCTTTTTGCGGAATGTCTTACAGCATAGACACGTGCCATTGCACGTCAAGGCAGCGAAGTGCTTGCTGCGTTTATTTCACCGCACTCCATATGACCGTCCTGAGATTATCAGACAACTCGTTTCGTCCGAAGTGTTGCGCAACTTTGTTGCAGTTGTGGTGAACACAAACAGCGAAGAGTCAGAAGAATCACGTTTAGCAATGGTCTCGCTGTTACTCTACTTGTTTGAGAATCGCCCGCAAATTGTTGACAAGTTCTTGCGGGAAAGAATTTATACCGATTTGTTTAGTGGCGTATTGGCGATACTGCAGTCATCGTCAACGGCACTTCGAACTAACGTGTTGAAGCTCACATCAATGCTTTCTCGCGTAGTTTGTAAAAAGCACTCATCAGGGTCCGCTAAAAGCCTGCGTCACAATTCGATGGATAGATGCGCTACGGGGGGCGAATCAGCTCCCGATTTTAACGATTTGGTATCACAGCCGCGTCGGATGAGGCGCAATCGCCGACGGTTGGACTCTTTACCAGACCCTAATGTCTTATCGACGCTACTGCTAGACTTCATTCGAGCAGATTCAATTCCTGCTGTCAACGTTGTTTTGAAAGACGGCGCCGATCTGGACTTTCCACAGTTCTCTGTGGCCCAGCAGGATGAGTTTGATAAACCACTTAATGTTGCGGTGGAGTGCGCATCGCTAGGAATGGTACGATTTCTGATAAAGCGAGGTGCTGACATTCACCAGATGGGCAATGACGGTACTGCCCTCCACGTCGCAGCTAGAACGGGTCGGTGCGATATCGCTGCTTTTCTGTTGCAATGTGGGGCACGTGTACAAGCTAGAGATCGAGAAAAGAAGACCGTTCTCGATGTCGTAAATTTGGCTGACAAGACAGCAAGTGGGGACGGCACGGTGGAATCCACTCCGTCTCCGATGAAAAAGTTGCTGGAGATTTATCAGCGCACGTCTGGCGTGCAAGATTACGACAGCGATTTGTCAGAGAGCTATAAGGGGGAAGGTGGTAAAAGCCGGACGTGGTTCTGTGCATCTGACCAAGACGATGAATACGTAGACAATGACGATGACGATGACATGGATGATGACGAGTATGAAGGTGAAGAAGGCTACTACTTGGATTATGATGACGATGACGATGACGATGACGACGACGATGACGACGACGAAGATTCCGATGACGCAAGCCGACATAGTCAAGAGATGGGTGATTGCAGCGACGAGGACATGGCAAACGCTGATGACGGCATGTTGAGTGCGGTACCACCGCTGGGCAGAAGCCGTCTTAACTCTATGTCATCTGCGTCAAGTGTAGAGACGGATCGAGTCTTGCTAGATGCAGGTGGCGATACCCCGAGTCTCGCTGGACAAACGGTTGCGTCAAGGGGAAGCAAAATTCATTCAGATGAAGATGCGGTGCTGGAACGTGATGCCTTTTGTGTCACAGCTGACGAGGTCTATGAGTTCAGTCTTGCCTTAACTCAATGTCTATTAGCAGTGCTACATGACGTGGATATTCAGAATGTGGAGCGCTCCGTTATTTCCACGGTAGCATGTGTGCTGGAAATGGCACCATCTCAGCTCATTCACGCTTTGAAAGAGGCGGATGTGGTGCTCATTTTGGACACAGTACATTTTTTGCTGCAAGGCGAAAAGCTGGGTTTAGCTAACACAGACGCTCCAGTCTGTACCAGGGCGACATCAGCGTCTTTGCAGATAGCCCCGCGCGGAGGTAAATCTACTGCTGCTCATGATTTGCCGTCATATATATTAGCGTTTCGTATCTTGGAGGCTATGGTCAGGAAATCATCGAAGGAATCTTGCTTATTTTACGAAATGAAAAGGAGAGGAATATGCGAGCAAATCGAGCAGCTAAATTGCGCACCGACGTGCTGGACCAGCTCTACGCACACTGGTAGTTGTCTCCGGAGTCCTCGCGAAACAATTTTTGGAAGAGCGCTGAGTCTGCTGAAGTCACGTCAATCAGACATGCTCGAAAGTGGTATGCTTCATCTCCACAAGCTCCGGAATCTCGCGAGGCGGTTAAAGAAGGTGTCCGATGACGACTCCTTACGCGAGAAAGAGCTCGTTTTGGTAGATCTAGTGGACCTTTTTGAGCAGTCAGACTCCATTACAGCGTATGAGTTCAAACATTCGGAGCTGCTGCCTGCGATTCTCCAGTATATCTCCCCGCAAGGTGAGCTTGACAAAACCCGAGCAGTAGCAATAACGCAGGCTTTCGAACGCTCTCCTTCTACACTGAAGCATCTGATTGTACAGCTGCAGAACATTATCACGCAGGAAGAGACGTTTTCGTTAGTTTGTTTCAATACTGGCAAAGGACGAGAGCTGTTTCCGCTGACTCGGCAGCTGAATATCTCGTTCTTGCGGCCAGGTGACAGGGCTGCTGACGGAAAGAAGCACGCGGGTCGAAAAGAGAACGTGATTCGTTCTTCACCGTTGACGCACTTTCAGTCGTTCGAGAGGTCGCTTTTTCGGTGCATGCCCGTAATCGACTCCGACCTGTCGTTGCTGTATCTCAATCTAGTGGGGCACTCCGTTCAGAAAGTGGTGGATGGAAAATGGAAAAAGTTTGTTGTCGTGGGATATGATGATACACGGTCTTGTCACTTGGCCAAACCGACTGAAGAGTCAAGCGATGATCTCGTAGAGATGCTACTTCACGACTCTCAATGCAAGCTGCTTGGAAGTGTGAACGTATACGAGAACGTTGCACTAGATCTGCAGCTGTATGGGCTGCCAAGTGCTACGAACACCGGTCGTCAAAGTGCTGGCAAAAAGAAACGAAAGAACAACAAGCGAAAACGGAAGTCTCCTACTCATAAACAGCAGCAGCATGGTAGCATCAGAACCTGCCTGGTGGAGGTGAAAAATGATGGTGTGTTGAAGAATGCGAAATTGCCAGGAGCTTGGTATGCGGCAATACTTGTACATAGTGCAGGCACGTCAGAAGAGCAGACATGTGAAGAAGTGCTTGCCGCGCAGGGCACGCACTCGGTCAAATTGCTGGGTGACGACCGAGATCTACACGATGTGCGAGCTGATTGCCTCCGCCCGCGAAGATCCCAGCCCCAAGTAGGTAGCGTAGTTGATGTGGATGGCGCTTTGGGAGAAGTCACTCGGATCTACAGTGAAAACAGCGCGCCAGGTGGTACTGCAAGCGTACTGTATGACGTAAAAACTAGTTCCGGCATCGAAAAAAGCCGCGTGGAGACGAGTCGGGTCCGCTTTCCCGCACGTCCGATGACTGCCGCTAGAATTGCTGCAGATGAGAGTGATTCAATGGAGGCGACGAGCATGCGACGGTTGTTTTCTGTTCAAAACACATCGTCACTGGCTGGAAATGTTGGTGACCGCGTGTGGGTTTTGCCTCCTCTGGGGTCGCCAATTGCGGACCTCTGTGTCGCTGGCACGATCAAGGGTTTCCCTACCAGGTCAAAATCTATTCATGAATCCGCTGTTGTTCTTGTAGAAATCGCGTTTGGTTCCAAACCGTCCCTTGTCGTCAGTGTGCATCACGATCGAATACGCAATTTCGCACTTGATCGAAGTATGTTGTCCAGTTCCGCTCCCTCACGCATTCTTGCAGCACTGCAGATGGCTTCAGGGCGGGGCGCCTCGAGCAGACTATTTGGCGACGGACGCAATAGTCAAGACAACAGTGCCATTCACCGAGCGTTTGAGAGGGTCGCAGGATCTTTGCAGCAAAATCAAATTGGAGACAGACAAGGCTTTTCAGGCATAGCGATGGACCAACTCCGTACGTTGGCATCGCGTAACTCTGCAGTTAGCAGAAATGCGCCGAGCGATGTCGACACTACTGATCAAGCATCACCTGCCACTTATAGCGCGCAATCGAGCACGCCATCGAATGAGCTGATTGAGGAGGAAGTGTTGACGGATGAAGGGTTGATACTAGCGCCTCACCCCGTTGCTGCTAAAACGTCTAAAGAGGGAAGTTATGTCACCCAGGAGAGTTCAGTTGGAGACGGTTTGTCGTCATTGCAATCGCATGTAAGACCCAAGGGTACGAAGCCTAAAATGGTTTGTTCGCAGCTGCCCAAGGTAAGTTTGGTGGTTGGATTCCGCAAGTGCGACGCAAGTATTGTAGCGCAGGATCCGAGTCTAGGGTCGTCCGAACGTGGCCTTGAGCTTCCTGACAGAAGCACGTGGAGCAAAGGCACACCTGCATCGTCACCACTTATTCAGCTGAACCCATCCACGCAGCAGTTTGAGGCAACTGCTCATGCTCACAAGGCCTTGCTGGACATCTTTCATTCGTTTGGCGTATCGGGGACATCCCAAAAGAAAAAGCGGAAGAAGCTGCCAGATGTGGTTCAGCGGACCGTTCATGACGGAGCTCCTTGGGATATTGAAAAGTTTATTGCTTTTATGTCAGCTGTACGTGGGTCGACGACGCACAGTCACACCGAATCAATTGCGAAGTGTTGCATCTTATTTTCAAAGTTCGCCGACCCTGGTGCGAGTCGGAGGCTGCTGAAAGCCGATGGATTTGTCGCTTTTGCGGTGCACGAATGCAGAGATGCAACTAAATCGAAGCGGATGCTGACGTTTCTGCGATCACGCGGTTACATGGAAAAGCTGCAAGCTTCCAGTGCGTCCCGAAGTAGCAGCAGTGAAGACGAAGTCGAGGAGAAAGGCGCGCCTGCTGACGACTCCAGGACTGCACATGTACAAGTATCTCGCATGAAAACGCGACAACCTGTGGTGCTTCGTAGCTTTCCTTCTGACCAGAACGTGCTTAAATGTGTGGAGGACTTGCGCCGCGAACAGAGTGCTCGATCCGGCAGTGACCCTTCCTGCACTAGCGCGACCTCCAGCGCCGTGGATACATCCCTTCCGCCTTGGAAGCTGACCTACAAACTATATTGTGATTATCAAGTTCAATGGGGGGCGCAGTTTTCTTACACAACGAGCGCTTCTTATCCGGTCGATTCTGGCACCGACTCGCTGGCTCCTTTATCAGCCATTGCGTGCAAACGACCGGCACGGTCGTTGTCGTATGGTGTTGTTACGCTTGATAGCGATGGCGCTACAGAAGACTCGCAGTGGCCAAGTCGCATTGCCACTTTACAAGGTGGCAACAGCAGTACGTGTAACGGAATTATCGTGCCTGACACGGTGGCAAGCGCGGTGCGCCTGCTCCGCTATTTATTTCAATTCCGCGCAGATGCGGCGTCTCTAGATGAAGCGTTATGGACGAGCCCGCGATTGTACAATAAGCTCGAGACGCAGATGCGAGATGTGCTCTCCATGTGTAGTGGTATTTATCCGTCCTGGTGCGATGCGCTTGTGACCCACTGTAAATTCTTTTTTCCGCGAGACCTGCGAGAAAAACTGTTTCGCTCTACATCGTTCGGCTGCACCCGCTCGCTGCACTGGTTCCGCAATCGACTGAATAGCGAGGACAGCTTAGCCGACTCCGGGATGTCTGCAATGGTAGGAGGCGGCATTTTCAACCAAGAGGTCTCCATATCGCCTGTTCCGAAAGAACGCGTCAAAGTGTACCGTGAGCATATCTTGCGATCCGCGGAGGCAGTGATGAAAATGCACGCGAAACGTAAAGCTATCTTAGATGTGGTGTTCGTCGGTGAGAAGGGCTACGGCTCTGGCGTGACAGCAGCGTTCTACTCAACAGTAGCACACGCGCTCCAGACAGTCCCAGAAACTGAGACAGATCGATTATGGATCCCTGGCGAAGACGATGAGGTCGCGATGTCGCACAGAGCTAACGTTTGCGGCATCGCGGACGATACACCAGTGATCCGTCACTCCAACGGTTTATTCCCATATCCTCAGCGCAGATCGAACCCGAAGCTAGTGGAGTGTTTCCGCATGATGGGTAGACTAGCAGGCAAAGCACTAATGGATGAGCACTTGCTTCCGCTGCCGTTGTCGCCGCAGTTCCTCAAGCTTGTGCTTGGTGAAAGTTTTGGACTGGAAGAGCTAGGCGACATCTTTTTGAGCCACGGACGTATCGTGTATTCGATGTACAAAGCTTCTCAAAAGCTAGTCTTGGGCAAACAGAGTGTCCAAATTGACAATCTTGACGTTCAAGACTGGTTGAGTGCCGTCGGGCTCACGTTCATTGATCCGTTTTCGCAGGAACCACTTGTTGCCGGCGGGGAAGATATCGCTGTGACCCCTAGCACCTTGGTGCTATACGTACGGGCGGTGCTGGAGTTGTGGCTCGACTCGGGCATACGTCCTCAGGTGCTGGCGTTCCGTGAAGGCATTAGCGAGGTTTTTCCGCTGGAAAAGTTGCGCTTGATGTTTGTTCCAGAAGTGCTATCGATGCTTTGCGGTGAGAAGGATGTAGAGTGGAATGTGGACTCGCTGGTGAAGGATACAAAGCTTGCGCATGGATTCACAAAGGACAGCCAACCTGTGCAGTTTTTCTTCGAAGTGCTGGAGGAAATGTCAGCCATAGAGCGTCGAGCGTTCCTGCTTTATGCGACAGGATGTCCAAATTTACCTCCTGGCGGCTTTCCGGCGCTCAAGCCGCCATTTGAAGTCGTCCGCCGGGTTGTTGATAACGCTGATGTCGATCTTGCGCTGCCATTTGCGCGGACTTGCACCAATACTTTGCACTTGCCAGCCTATTCCAGCAAAGCTGTGCTTGCAAAGCAAATGGCATTCGCTATTGCCAATAGCCGCGGTGTCATTGATCGGGACTAAGTTGACCTAGAGACGACCATTGCGTGTGAGATAGGTATGTCATATTCACCGGTCGATCCGTGTAAACAGTGGAGGTAGTAGATATGTTGAATGATTCCAATGTGTATGCCAATGTTCGCTGGACCCTTTGGTGTGGGCTTTTCCGGCACTGGTTTCCGTACGTTTCAAGGGACTAGCACGCACTTGCAGTTGGAGCATCTAAACTTGGCCTATTTTGCAAACAAGCCTATTTTGGCGCTCGTAGTTTTAGCTTTCGGAGGTCAATGCAGTTATGCTGGCAATAATGCAGGCATGTATTGACGTCGATAACTAGCGCTTGAAGAATGTGAAAGCATCCAGATAGGGCAAGGATGTGTTCATCGGTCCGTCTCAGCTTTGAGCAACACCTTTGTGGAATGCAACAGTGTCCACTTGAGCTTAATCGACGCGTTTGCTTCGTGTGGTTCCGGATCAAAAGCCGAGTTCTACCTCGACACCACGATGACTTTTCCGGACATGGCTATTCGTCGAGCAGTTTGTTTTTTCGAGCAAACGTTTGCCTATTCGAACCGAAACACTGTCACTGCTACCACGAACACTTACAGGCGTACAATTGCAGGTACTACGCTACATTCTTTGTTGCGAAACTCAACAGCTTACGTTTGTGAGCTCTTTCAGCGCTGACGCCTTGACAACATAGCCTAGCCACCTGACCACTCATTCAATAGCACCGCTGCTAGCACTATAATAGATATTGCAAAAGAAGCTTCTAGTAACAACTTCCATCTGTACAAGGTGTCCATTACGTGCTGCACAAGCAGCAGATGCCTTGCAGGATGTCTAAGTATCTTCGTTACACATACTTTGCGGCTGACGCGTTTTTTGGTGTTGTATAACACGAAGTCATCAACGCAGCAGCTATAGCACAATCATTTGCAAGGTCCGTGACTATCTTTCGATACACAAGTGCATGCAAGTAGGACACGAAACATCCTTGTCCTTTGCAGCAATCGATGCGTCTCGGCCGAAAAGGGACGACCATCCAAGCTCCAAAAGGCCATTCATGGCCGCACGCTTCTCCATACGTTTGTGCGTCATATATAAGCACTCAAACCAAGTCGTCAAGTCTTGCAAGAGCGCGCTGCGAGTGGCGTAAATGCTGTACAGACGATGCAGGAATAGTACCTTTTGACACATCTACCACCACAACAAGGAAAAAGTGGATCGAAACGAGACACAGCTGCGTTTCTGTCGCGTTCGGAAAGCTCCTTCCGCACACGCCGTATTGTACCCACCTGCGTACCCGTAGTGTACCCCACCCAAGGAGTCACTAAACCAAGGGAGTACTCGCTCCCACACACTTGCACCCATCGACGACGCGCAATCATTTCGAAACAATGTCGTTCTTTGGGTTCCGGAGCTCGTCAAGCAAAGCATCGGCTGTCCAGGAGACGCACCTGAGCGAACTCGAGCGCCTGTAAGTGACCCGAGGCTTGTATCCTCTGACAAGGAGTGTCAGTATTGTGCGTACACCTCACTAACACTCGGACGGTGCACTATTGTGTCTGCAGGAGAGGCCGTCAGCTGGCAAGTCTCGTGCGTGCTGGAGGTCGAGCCAAGAACCAGCAGCAAACGACGTTTGAGGTGCCCGTGACCAACACGCCGCGCGGTCCCTTGACACTCGAAGTGTACGTTATGTGGTGAAGCTGAGAAAAAGCGAGCAAACCGCCGGAACAAGTGCGATAGACTGATGCGAATGACGGTTTGATGTTGTTGTTGTTGCTGTTGTTGCGTGCAGACAACTGCCGTCGGAGTTCCCAGTGAGAGTTCCGCAGCTAAAGGTGAAGAGTGCAACAAGCTGTGAACAAAGTAGTGGCAAATTGTGCTGTGATTGATTTGTTGGCGTTCGGTGTGGCATTAGACGTCCATCCCCGTGCAACATCGGTGGATCGATACTGCGGGCAATGTCCACGCCCACCCGGATCTCAGCAGATGGACAGCGCACTCGGATCTTGGACGGATCGTGACGGAGATTGTCACGGAACTGCGATCTGGAGCCAACCAGACGGCAGCAAGCAAGCCGCTGGCGTCGTTAGCCGGGAGTAGCTCGTCGGTATCGACAGCGTCGACTGCGTCGTTGTCGCAGTACAGATCGTCAAGTAGCCGGCAGTCTCCACCAGTTCCAATCCACCAACGACCACTACAACAAGCACCAGATACAAGCAAGATACAACGCACGCAGATGCCGATAGTTCCTGCAGTCATCCCGGAACTGGAGGGACTTTCGTGCGTCACAACGCGTGCTGGTCAAGCGAGAATGGAGACAGCGCTGACATGTTTGTTTTTCATTCGATGCATGTAGCGTTGCCCAGCTCGAGGAATTGAACTCGGACACCCACGCGCTCAAGAAGTTTGTCAAGAGTTTACCCTTAGTAACGGAGTTTACCGAGTTGAGAGACCAAGTCTTGCACTGCAACATGGGCATCGCAAGGACGACGCTCGGCTATGAGCGCGAGCTGCGTGATCTACAAGCCGTGGTAGCGGCTCAACGAACCGAGTTGCGTGCGGCTCAACAAGCGCTCGCTGAGATACAGGCACGACAGCAGCGTATCATTGCGGTACGTGCGTTCGCGTTCGCATCCCCTGTACTCATACCATCATCTCCATTTATACACGCCCGTTTTTCCACCTTGAGCTCTAACGTCAACGTTCCACCTCCAGCGTCACCGACCCGATGCACTACTGGAACAGCTCGCTGCAGCAACAAAGCATGCGGACAATACAACCGACGAGCTTGCCACGCAGTTTGTTCAGGGCGACGTGGACTTCGCACGCTTTCTCGCCACCTACATGCCGCAGCGCAGCGTGTACCACGAGCGCACGCTCAAGCTCGCACAAGTGACGAACCAGCAGTAGCAACAGCTGCCACACTAGCTGGAAGAGATCAACGACACACGGACTGATGACAAGAACTGTCCGCTGCTGGTGACGAAGTAAACAAGCAAGCAAGCGATCAACGGGACAACTGACCACCTGGACGAACGTCCACCGAGATGACATCAATCAATCAGTCACTGTATCCGTCTCGAGCTCCTTCGACTGCTGCTCAGCAGGTCTCTTGTCGGTTTAGTTGCGGAACTGCCAGTCTTGTCGGCACATGGGACAGTGCTGACGCATCGACTGCAGCGACTCGAGCCACTTGACGAGGCAGTGCATGTGGAAAGCGTGGTGGCACGCGCCCCACACCGGTGGACAGCCGTCGCCAGGGTAAGTGCAGTCTGGACAGCACGCCTCGAACGCATAGCGACAGATGCCGCAGCACTCTTCGTCGACGCCCCACGTCCATGTCGCGACGCCGTGCCAGCGCTGGATCGTCACCTTCATAGAGCTCCTCGCCACGCGTTGTGTGCCGCGATCCTCCTCTCGCTTGTGTCTGATTCGCCAAAAAGGGGTATCGAGGTTTTATTCGGTCACTGGTCACCGAAAGCACAACAACCCATCCGACCACATTTTTGCGAGCCACAGCCCCATTACCAAACGCTCGCAATGGCCTCGCGCTTCACCGTCATGGCTACATCACCGCCTTTGGTGCTGCTGCGTGTGCTGGCGCTCTTGAGCGTCTTGCTCACGACTGCGTTTGTGCTGGACATGGCGAGGAACACGTTGCTGCCGTCGCAGTGCGACATGACGTGGTCGTGGCCCGTGTACACGCCCGTGACGTGGCACTCGAGTGGACCGGTTGTGCACCCAAAGTACCGTCTCTATCGCGTGCACATGAAGTCGGCGCGCGAGCCTTTGACTGGTGTGCCCGTCCTGTTTGTGCCAGGGCACGGCGGTAGTTACAAGCAAGCGCGGTCGTTGGGTCGGCATCTATGGGACATGGACGACGACCTGTTTGACGTGTTTGCACTGGAATTTAACGAAGAGCCGACGGGACTCAATGGAAACTTCATTACGGACCAAGCGACGTATCTCAATGACGTCGTGCGCGCGATTCTTCACGCGTACCGCACGAGACGCAAGACGAAAACGACAGAGGAGTACGCTCTCAAGCGTGCGAGGCCAGAGAGCGTCATGCTAGTGGCTCATTCCATGGGCGGCATCGTCGCCCGTACTGCAGAAGCGCTGCCTAATTACAAACGACACTCGATCCAACACGTGGTGGCACTTGGTGTACCGTACGAGCAACCGTCGTTCGTGTTTGATGCCGAGATGAATGCCGTGTACGACCGAATGCACGCTGCGAGACAGCCGGACGACAATGTGGTCTATGTCTCGATTGCTGGTGGACACAAGGATACACTGGTACATACGTCGTGGACGAGTGTGGACACGGTGGCTGACCCGTCGCGGGCCTTTGCAGCGCTGGCGTCGGCGCTTCCAGCAGTGAAGACGCCAGTAGACCATTTCTGTTTGGTATGGTGTCATCAGTTGCTGAAAGTTGTTGCGCAGAGTTTGTACGAGGTTGTGGATCTCGAGACGAGAAAGCTAGTAAGCAGTCCGAGTGCGCGACTTGCCATTGCGAAGAAAGTGGTGTTTGGACAGTTAGGTGCTGAGCAGGATGTGGAGATTGAGGGTGCTGCGAACGTTTCGTTGCACCGGACGTATGTGCAGGATGGATATTATCCCGGAGAGTACACTGGATATGCGCTGTCCCTCCCGCTCTTCTTGGCCAAGCTGCTGCGTACTAAATTGACGATGGTGTTCGTGATCATGTACGCGTTGGCGTTGCAGATTTTCTGCGCACAAGTTTCGCAGTGGCAAAGTCGCTTCAATTTGCAGTCAACATATGGTACGGAGGATCTTCACCCAGAGAACTTTCCATCGTTTACATCGATGCTGCACCCTTGGACGCATGCTCCTGCTTTTTTCAAGAACATGGTCACGTATTGCTCGCGCAAAACAGCCGACGTCGGCGTGAGAAGGGTCGCGGCGGCAGCCATTGCTGTACTCACGCTCGTTCTTACGGCTTGGGTGCTCTACCTGTACAATGGCGGTCAGATGCTCACTGAACAGGCAGCAGACAGTTCGATTGCTATGATGGCGGCAGTTGCTGAGTTTGTCATTCTATACGCCTACGCGCTGGGCTTGTTGTACGCGCTGACGACACTATTTTCGTTGCTACAGCGCTTTGCCGTATTGCCACTTGTGTCAGTTGTTGGCAATGTGACTGATCGACTGAAGCTTCGCAGCTGGATGCTGGTCGTCATCATCCACGCGACTGCACAGCTGCTGGGGCATTTTACGAGCTCCTCGTCATGGAGTTCTTCTCAAATCTTGGGACTGTTGGTATTGGCGTCGTTCGTCGTGTTTGTCGTGTACACACTGGCGTTGGGTGGAGACAGTTACGGAACGTCGGATCAGCAGCGCATGCAACGTTCGCTCTTCGCTGTGCTATGGCTCTCCATTTTGTCCTGGGTCGGAAAAATGGCTTACTTTGCTGGGATAGCGCGTTTCCCACCACCAGAGCTCTCGAACAGTCTCTTGATGGAAGGTGGCTCGTACGTTGTCATTCTGAGCATGTACACGTACCTTATCCATCTGTCGCTGAGCGGAATGATCCCGCTGCCTCCGACGGCATTTTTCGGTGCTTCGTCCGGACAAGATGCAGCTTCTGTCTACGGAAAGTCATCCAGCAGTGCAGCCAGCAGTGTCAAAATCACGGCTGAAAACTGTCCAAAGTGTGTATTCGAGGATGGCGGTCCTGGGGCTGTGTTTGTCGAGTACAGCGACAAGACAACGCACTGCGTTACGGAAGGCACAGCTGGTGGGGCGGTGTACGTCGGCCCGACGTTTCGTGTCGTTTTGTGTGATTGTGTGTATCGGTTCAAGGTTTCGCGAGACTTCTGTGACTTCTGCATCCGATCGTGTCGATTGTGCGGAGGCGGAAATGGAAACTTCCAGGAGGCTGCCAAGTACAAAGTGTTCCTGGAAGAGAGCAAGGTGGACATGGCGATGCATGCCATCGTGCCGATGGCTTTCCAGGTTTGTGCAGCTATCCAGGCTACCTATGGCTTGTACCGAGCGCGAATGTTTTTCTACCTCACGCCCGTGTGCGCTCTAGCGCTAGTCGTGTATCACGTCTTGCTTCGCCATCCCATCGAGACTCGACGCATCAAGAACAAGCAGCGCGAAAGGGCGACAAAGAGGAACAAGTCGCCAGGTGTGTCCACGAACAAGCCGACCTCAGCTGCTACCGTCATACCGTCGGCGGCACCTCCTGCAACAAGCAACGAGACCGCTCCTCGCACTAAGAAGAAAAACAAGCGCAAATCGAGAACGTCGCTTACTTCGTCTGCGTCACCGCCGAAAGTGAAGGATTCCACCGCGTCGTAGAACACCTTCTGTCCACCTAAAAAAAGACCTCACGGCTAATACTTGACTGTACTCGTTCGTGCACACGTTTCTTGTCTCACTTTTTCTTCTTGGCCTTGACGTCCTTGCCATAAGACACGTCACAGTACTTTGCGTTGATGCGGTATTTGGTCCCCAAGTGCTCCAGTACCTCGTTCACCATCTGGCCGTGGATCTGAATCTCTTCGCACATGCTCTTATCTTCGGATGGCCGCAAGGCAGCGCTACACCCCCACTTCTTTTGCACCTCTTTGGCAAACGCAGCGCCATCGATGCCGAACTGCTGATAAAACGCAATGGACGTCACTGTCGTGTTGTTTCGGCCCTTCAGTTTTTTAGCAACAATCATAATCGGACGGAAGCTGCCGCCACGGAATTTAGCTGCGTGCGTCGGAAAGAGCCTGATTCGGTGGTAATGCGTACACTTGGACAGCAGAAGATTGCAAATTTCTTGTCGAGCGAGGCGCTCTTTGTACCCACCAGCAGGTGCTTTCTTGCCGTAGAGAGCGTCAGTAAGAGGACCGTTTAGCCGCACAAACTTGCGGTTTTCAGTGTCAACTAGTCCTTGACTTTCGACGTACTGAGTGACCAAGTCGCGAACCTCCATACGCGAATAGTACTTTTGGACCGGCTGATCAATAGTAGCAACGGGCAGAATCGGTAGAAACAACGTCTTGAGCGCCGGTGACAAACCAAAACTCTCCTCGATCTCAGGCGTAGACTGGCCAGGAGTGAAATCATGCAACCCTGCTGCTTTGTCAGCAGTGGCCTGCTCTTTCTGCTGCGCGTCTTCAACCGTCTCATATGCTTCGTGCGACAGCACATCCCTGATCAGATTACGTAAAGTAAATACGAGCAGCTCAACAGACAAACCCCATCTTCGTCACGTACCGATGGCGTCTGGAGATCGTTGTGATTGACACCACGCCAGCATTATCAACGACCGTTAGTAGCTCGTGCGTTTCCATCCCTTTCAAGTACACAGACAGCTTCTTGAACGAGCTGTGCTTGATGTTCAGTGTCACACCAGCACGACGACATGGCAACAGCACGTTGGCATGGAACGAGCTTGCCAGCATCGGCAGGTCTTTCTCACGCACCCGCGAAGTCCTCAGTGCTTGCAGCAAAGCCTCAACGTAATACCGATCCATCTGCTCTTTGGTCACCTCCTCTTCCTCCTTCTTCGTATCTTTTCCCTGCACCTCATCTTCCAAACTTGCACCACTCTCCGTTGTCCCACTTGCATCACCACCTCTCTCTTCTTCCTCCTCGGTCTCCTCCAGCTGTTCTTTCTGCCCAATCGACACCACATGGTCACCTAAAAACCCTTCATTTGGTAGCGTTTGCGGCCCCATTTGCCACAACGCGTCGCCAACTACGTGCCAGAGCCTGAGCGCTCGTCCCTCCTTGCCACTGCGTTCCACATCCGCTGCATCCACGAGCATCTCACCCACTGCAATTGCATGGGGATTGCCCTCCACGTACACAGCTCGCAGCTCCCCTTTCCGCAGCGTCTGCAGCGCCTCTGGGGACGGAAAGACGACACCCGGCAGCATCACATCGGCGCCACGCAGCACAAACGTACTCACCGGAGCATGGACCATCAGACGAGGCAGCAGTGCTGGCGATTGCCATAGTGCGTACACACTAAAGCCCCACTCGCCTTTCCCTGTCATATCGAATAGTACCGGCACTTTGTTCGCCTCTGCAGTATACACCACGACGCGCGATGGCGCTTGGAAGCGCACCTTCTGCACAACAGCCTTAGGTGGCAGCACTCGCTTGAGATTCGGGTCATCCGGGCCATCTATAGAGCTTGCAAAGCACGTGGCGACGTCGTGACGCAGCGTCCTGACGTCCTTGTTCTTGAGCAGCACGTTCCCGCTGACCTTCGAAGGCTTGGCGAACATGACGCAATGAGGTGCGTGGAGCGTTGCTGATTGGCTGGTGGGGTTTCAGCGAATCACAGACACGCTGTTGCTCGGACGAGTCCGACTTGGTTCCGTCTGAATAGCTCCAACGGGTACAGCGCAGGCGAAAAGTGACAAGTAGACAAGTGCGTTTCTATCGTGTGGTTAAATACTCCTGCGCTTCTTCTAGCTGCGTTCAAAGTTGACGTAACAAGTATCGTCGAGCTCGAGTTCGACATTCTCGTCAATGCTTACGATCGAAGTGTTTCCTCGAGCTCTCGTCATATCTGCTTTCGTGTCTTCCCAATTGCCACTGATACTGTACTCTTCAAATTCGTCCGCCTCGTCGTAAAACGGCTCGACCAACTCGGTCTCGTGGAACAGCAGCTTGCCCGTTGATATGCGCTCTTCCGCGATCGAGAGCCACTTTTTACTGCGTCGAAACCGACGCTTCTGTCGGCCGTCTGGACTAATAAAGCCACGACCGAGCTTTCGACAACCACACGCTGGCAACTCGGTGCTCGCTCGACAACAGGCAGTTGCCGTGCTCCGCCTCGTCCGCGCAGGTGGTGAAAAGCAGCGAGTCGCCACGGGAGAACTGGATCCTCGCAACTGCTGCCCGTCGCTTGAGGTGTGTCGGTGGTTGCTGTCGAGAAACGTGGGCACCGAATGATCGAACGTGCCGTCGGGTGTCGCGAGGCCAGTGTCGGGAGTCGCTGGTGCATACAATCCCAGCACATCAGCGTCAAAGTAGAACAACTCGGACGTTTTGCGGAAAGACACGCGGTGCCGAGAGTGGTGCAAAAGCCCAGCACTCATCAATGAGTTGCCCATGCGATAAGCCTCGGATGCCGAGTCCACAAAGTCAAGCTCGACCATGCGCTGCATCAGATGTTGGCCCTTGACCATGGATGGTGTGGACGGCGTCCCGGCGCAATCAAGTGCTGTAGCAAGACGCAACGCCGTCGGAGCGCTGACTTCTTGCTGCAGTGTTTCGAGCGCTGTGAGAATGTATGCCGCGGATGGTCGACGTTCCGGCTGCGGATCCCACGCATCAGTGAGCAACCGATGTAGCTCTGGATGGAGGGATGGACTGAGCGGAGGCCGTTCACCGTCTAGCACACTGTCAAATACCTGGAGGTAACTTCGAGTCGCGTCCGGGTACTTCGGGACGAGCGGATGGACAATGTCCCACAGCGTAATGGCAAGCGAGTAGATGTCCGCCGCTTCGCCATAAACGGCAGTGCCTGCCTTGCCCTCAATCAGCTCAGGAGCCATGTAATCTGCTGTACCGCGCACAGTCATTGTATTTCGTCCGCGATCACGTCCCAGCAGAGACCGTGAAGATATAACTTGAGCAGACGTGTTTGGCGTCAGCACTCCCATATACGTATCGTCAACGAACGTAGTAGCCGATGCTGCCACGGTTGCCGCTGCCACTGAGCAAGCCTTAGTCTCATCATGATCTGTTCCACCACCTACATGTTCCGTCGGAACACTGCGCGACTCACCAAAGTCTGTGAGTTTACAAGTACCGTAATAGTCCACCATGAAGTTCGACGGTTTGAGGTCACGGTGCAAGAAAGCTGGCGTAAAGCTGTGCATGTACACCACTGCGCGCGTGGCGTCAATCATGTAGTTCAAGTCGATCAGTAACTGCTGGCGCTGCTGCCAACCCTGAGGAACCGCATCTTGTTCATCTCCTTCGATTCGGTCACGCTGGTGCTTTAGTCGCATCCTAGCACTGGTGCGCGTGACATCTTCGAGCGAAGCTCGACAAAGTTCCGATACCAGACACACGGTCGGTGGACACACGCACATACCGTAGAATCGGACGATATTGGGATGATGCAATGCACCGGATAACGCTGCTTCATGCGAGAACGCAGCCACAACATTCTCGCACAGAATCCGCGGTGTATACACCTTGATAGCCACTGGAACCTTCGAGTGCAGCGTGCCTCGGAACACGACGGCGCTAGCACCTGCACCAATCTTCTGCTGCAGTTCCAAATAAGCAAAATCAATGATCTGTTTTCGATGCATTTCAATCAGCAGATGAAGCCCTCGCGACGAAACGCGTTCGTGGAGGTAGTGGTATTTCTGCCGAAAGAGCGACTGAAGATGCGCGGCACGGTTACCAAGACCACGCCAGTGCGCCGTGTCGGCTTTCAACACTCTCCAAATGACCACTGGAATCAACGAGCCCCAGAAAATACTCGCGAGCGTAAAGATGAACGAAACGTCTATAAAGTCGTCACCCAGCCAATATAGCTCACCATAAGTCACCCGCAGGCCATAGTAAATGACTACAAACGCTGCGTATTCCCGAAACGTCTTGCGATTAGCTCTCTCGGACGGCCGCAAACATATCCATTCCAGTACAACCAACGGCACCGATCCTGTCAACATTGCCACATAATGCGCTGTCTTGACTGCGAGCGCTGCGTCCACGACCCACACAATCGGGATGTTGTACACGGCAAGCAGCAGCGAGCACAGTGCAGCTCGAATCAACGCACGCGTCGTCACTGCTCGCTGTTGAAGATACAGCACTGGCAACGCAATCACAAAGAGCCGTCCGCTGTAGTAAATCTCCGTCTTGACGCGATCGAGATCGGCCGGATCGGGGCTCTTCGACACCAGCAAAGTAAAGCAAATGGTATAGACCAGCGACACGGCGGTCAGGAGCCACAAGAGCGGCTGGAACGCCGGCAGGAGCACGCGGCGTGCAGCGCGCGTGTCCCCCCGCAGAGCACTGGATCGATAGTGCCGCATGTAGATGACCAGACACATGCAGAGGACAAAGATAATGCCATAGCCCAGTGCAATGGTCCCCAAGATCAGCCGCACGCGCAGCATTGACACCATTCCCCAACACGAAAAGCACGACACACTGGTCCCTCGTCCAGTCCGTCAGTCCGTCACGCGTTGCAGGGACGCGGTCGCTCGATTGCCAGCGATTGAAACGGGGGATGGCGGTCAAAATGGGCGTCTTACCCTCTCTCTGAACGCCCATCTGTCCATCCTTTGCGCTCACTGCAGTGGCGATTCGTCCGCTCGGCCGTTCATTCGTCCGTACGTTTGTGTGTCGGGTCTAGAAAAGGACCGACGTGGAGCCAATCGATGAGCTCGTAGCTGAACTTATGGTCGAAAAAGACGCATTGGGATTTTGCATACTCAGATCAACGACAGACAAAGCCCAGTAGCTCCATGGCCCGATAACGATATTTCGCATGGTATTCATCATCCGTAGTGTGTGACTCTCGCCGTCGCGAGCGTTTTACATGCACATTGGCTCGCAAAAAGAACCCCCCCCCACCACTACACATACGCCTGTTTTTCTTCTCTTTTTTTCTCACACGCACCAGTCGCGGAAGCTTCTTGTCCATTCTTTGTAGCTTTAGTATGGGGATGATGGACGACTCGACGTGCAAGTGGTTCGATGTTTAGTGACGCACAAAGGGGTTAGTTGGACACGAGAGATGTGAGACTTTTAGCTGTTGTTCGTGGCTTGTCCCGTTTTGCAACTTGTATGACGAGCCAGGCGAAGGCGCAGGTGCACGGAATGGACGACGACAGGTGTCACGTGCGTTTCGGGTACGCACACGATCAAAAAGAGCACCGGCACGTGTTGTTGCTCAGATACAACTTGGCCGGGGAAAGCCCGGGCTTGTGATGCTGTGCTGCTGCATTGGGGTATGGAAAGGTAGTGCTGAGAAACAGCAGACGATGCTGTAGAGGAGAGGAGACAACGCGGCAGGCGAGACCACTGAGAAAAAAGGGTGGTCTGGCGCAGGTGCCGTGGGCGACATGAGGGAGAGAAGACGAGTGCACAAACGGGCTTGATTGCCGCGACGGACGCAAGTGGCTTTGTGTGCAACGCGGTAACTGCTAACATTTGGCCTAGTCTTGTTGTCTCGATGAGGAACAGATGGGGAGAGAGGGAAGTTAAATCGTAACGAACGACAGCGTTTTTACTTGTGCCTTCCTTGAGCCTCGTTGTGCCTGCGTGCGTAGTCACGAAGCAACCAAACGTCAATCGCATCCTTGTAGCTGCCATGCGCGCCGACCAGTTTTTGGGATCTGCATCCTGGTCTACTTGGTTGCGGTAGAAGACCCCCCAAAAAAGACCGGTACCTTTGGCCTGGATGCGTGTGGATAAGTGTGCCATGATGTTCTGCCGTGTTCGTGGTTGCAGCATCGATCCTCAAGCTGGCTGCGCTGGCATGGACCGACCGACCGACGTTCTACGCTATCAAGACACTGCGTACTTGTTCAGGAGCTGGGGTGCACCAGTGTGGTTTCGAGTTGACACACCCACCAATGTAGCTTCGCACTGAACGAGACTCAGTACACACAGCGACGTCAGCCGATATATGCATGCATTCTTTTTAGCATACTGCAGGGGCATTTGTGGCTCGAAGTCTTCTATCGCTGGCCGATTTCAATACAAACTGTCATTGTGCACTTTGTACTGTTGTTGCACGCACACGCGTGCGTAAGGCCGAGAAAGAAAGCCCAACGACGTGCCACTGTGAGAGCAGGACGATGATCGTCAGTCACGTCACCGTATCACATATCCAATGTTATTCCCAAATTTTCACGGTTCAGCTCAAGCCAGTCTTTTTCCCTTCGGGGCAGTCACGTCGGAGGGAATCCTCCCCTTGGGGAGCCGACGTGGTCGAAGATCTGACGCGGGCACGCTGCACTCGCAGTCGCGGGAGTGGGCGTAGGAGACCGACGGGTCGCGCAAGCGGCCCTAGCAGGGGTGTTTTACGGACTGGAGGCGTACCCCGCGCCACGTGTCGCCGCTGCGGCGAGCGCACACTCCACGTCAAGGGGCCGCGCGAGCGGCTCAGGGGCCACCATCGCAGATGGTTGAGCTCCTCGGAGAGATATACGGCGGGTTGGCGTTCTCCACGCCACGCAGTCACTTCGGTGATCGCACTCCACGTCGGGGGCCGCGCAAGCGGCTGAAGGGAGCCACCATCGCAGATGGTTGAGCTCCTCGGAGAGATATATGGCGGGTTGGCGTTCTCCACGCCACGCAGTCACTTCGGTGATCGCACTCCACGTCGGGGGCCGCGCAAGCGGCTGGAGGGAGCCACCATCGCAGATGGTTGAGCTCCTCGGAGAGATATACGGCGGGTTGGCGTTCTCCACGCCACGCAGTCACTTCGGTGATCGCACTCCACGTCGGGGGCCGCGCAAGCGGCTGGAGGGAGCCACCATCGCAGATGGTTGAGCTCCTCGGAGAGATATACGGCGGGTTGGCGTTCTCCACGCCACGCAGTCACTTCGGTGATCGCACTCCACGTCGGGGGCCGCGCAAGCGGCTGAAGGGAGCCACCATCGCAGATGGTTGAGCTCCTCGGAGAGATATACGGCGGGTTGGCGTTCTCCACGCCACGCAGTCACTTCGGTGATCGCACTCCACGTCGGGGGCCGCGCAAGCGGCTGAAGGGGCCACCATCGCAGATGGTTGAGCTCCTCGGAGAGATATACGGCGGGTTGGCGTTCTCCACGCCACGCAGTCACTTCGGTGATCGCACTCCACGTCGGGGGCCGCGCAAGCGGCTGAAGGGGCCACCATCGCAGATGGTTGAGCTCCTCGGAGAGATATACGGCGGGTTGGCGTTCTCCACGCCACGCAGTCACTTCGGTGATCGCACTCCACGTCGGGGGCCGCGCAAGCGGCTGAGGGAGCCACCATCGCAGATGGTTGAGCTCCTCGGAGAGATATACGGCGGGTTGGCGTTCTCCACGCCACGCAGTCACTTCGGTGATCGCACTCCACGTCGGGGGCCGCGCAAGCGGCTGAAGGGAGCCACCATCGCAGATGGTTGAGCTCCTCGGAGAGATATACGGCGGGTTGGCGTTCTCCACGCCACGCAGTCACTTCGGTGATCGCACTCCACGTCGGGGGCCGCGCAAGCGGCTGAAGGGAGCCACCATCGCAGATGGTTGAGCTCCTCGGAGAGATATACGGCGGGTTGGCGTTCTCCACGCCACGCAGTCACTTCGGTGATCGCACTCCACGTCGGGGGCCGCGCAAGCGGCTGAAGGGGGCCACCATCGCAGATGGTTGAGCTCCTCGGAGAGATATATGGCGGGTTGGCGTTCTCCACGCCACGCAGTCACTTCGGTGATCGCACTCCACGTCGGGGGCCGCGCAAGCGGCTGAAGGGGCCACCATCGCAGATGGTTGAGCTCCTCGGAGAGATATATGGCGGGTTGGCGTTCTCCACGCCACGCAGTCACTTCGGTGATCGCACTCCACGTCGGGGGCCGCGCAAGCGGCTGAAGGGAGCCACCATCGCAGATGGTTGAGCTCCTCGGAGATATATACGGCGGGTTGGCGTTCTCCACGCCACGCAGTCACTTCGGTGATCGCACTCCACGTCGGGGGCCGCGCAAGCGGCTGAAGGGAGCCACCATCGCAGATGGTTGAGCTCCTCGGAGAGATATATGGCGGGTTGGCGTTCTCCACGCCACGCAGTCACTTCGGTGTTCGCACTCCACGTCGGGGGCCGCGCAAGCGGTCCTAAAGGGGTTTGTTGCCTTATATGGCAGCATACCCGCGTTGTACGTGCTGCCGCTCCGGCGGTACGCATGTCCCCAGTCTACTTGGTCGCGCCAGCGGTCATGATTGACTCGTAGTTGGCTTCGGTAGGAGGGTCTCTGACCTCGTTGCCGTCGCCCCTGGCTCTACGGAGCCCTTTAGTTGTCGACCCGATACCCGGGCCGTACTTCTTGTCACACTTATCAGTCGTTAGTTATCATAATAATGGACGTACTTGACACCACCACATATCCAATGTTACCTGTTTTTCGAGATCGCTACTGAGTGCGCTACTGAGTGCGTTCCTGTTTGCACACAAAAGCAGCTGCTACATTGCCGCCAGCTCGAAGAAGTCGACGTCCGAACGGAGCCGCTGGAGTTGGACAACTGTTTTGGATGCTGGGTTGCATTCGCCACCTGCCGGCGGATCTCGAGTCATTTCTATGTGTTCGACCAGCTGGCGAAAGTCTCAAGGGTGGCAGCCGAAAGTTATCACGGAATTGCTGAAGATTGTAGGAGCGGCCCATGGTAGAAATAAGTCGCGTGCAGAAGCTTTTTCCTGCGGATCAGCAGCGTTCCGATGACGTTGCATCATGACCAACCGGCGGTGGAACACGAACGACACCATACTACTTTCTTCACTCGATCGTCAGACGGCCTTTCCTTGGTATTGTCGTGCTCGACGTACCTGTCTTGCCATTCGACACGAGACCGCGGCTTCGGCGCCTCCGTCATGTGCTCATGTAGTCGACAAAGTCTACTCTATCAGATCGCTTTTCGTGTGAGACATGTTCTCTTCTCTTTCACTGCATACTCACGCATTCATCGACAGCTTCTGTCCACATCAACCTCGTTTGATTGCCATGGGCAGAATCCACAGAAAACGTTGTTAGGAAGACACGTCGACTGCTATCTAACGCGTCACACATATCGCTTGGCCAGCAAGTGAGACCACGAACTGGGCCACACCCACTACGCCAGCTAAAGCCTGCGCACATTCAGCTTGTAGTGCCGGCGATATAAAACGCGCAAACGTGCCTCCTCAACGACCTGACTCCGAGGACCATTCGAAGCTAAACGATCCCGAGGAATCGAGCGTGCGTGTCGCTCGCAGACGTTTGCTGGCGAGTAAAATCGTTGACGTTTCTTTGCCAGCTCGTCTACCATGCTCTCTAGTCTTGTGCTTCAGCACACGACTTGAGGCCCTGATGCACACCAGAAGGCTGAGGCACGTAATGAGCTCCAGCGGATGCAGGTCGACGTGAACGCGTACACCAACAACGTTCAAACATATTTATCATTACCCTTCTGCTCGTGAATTCAAGCTTGGCTACCATCGTCTGTAAATTAGAAACAAGCGCACAGCTTCGTGACAACGTCATCGGGGAATAGTATACACTGCCTCAACGGATGCTCATGACACTCGATAGCGACGAACTGCTCAGCTCAACAGTGCTCGAGCCGGCTTTCCGTGCTTTGCGGTTGGGACCGAATACCTTCCAAAATCGTAATGTTTCATCGGCAGCGCCGGATACAACGGTCTCGCCATCAGGTGACGGTGCCAAGTGCAGCACGCGTGATGTGTGACCTGTGAGCTCCTTCACCTTGGCCATGCTTGGGTATTTCCACAAACACAGTTCGTTCTGTGAGTATCCGTGCGACGACAGGAGCTCCTTCTCTGTAGCCGACCACAGCAAAGAGCACACCTGAGAGCCCGTGTCGACGCTGTTCAACATTGCGCCGTTTGTCGTGTTCCAAAACTTGATCGTACGATCTGCCGTGCCGCCGCCCGTGGCAAGTAAATTGCGCTCCCACGGGCACCACGCAATTGCTTTCACTGCAGCCGTGTGCTGCTCTAGCCGGTGCGCGGGGGCTTGCACACTGCGACTGCTGCCAATGCTACTAGCTTTCCACAAGCATAGTGCATTGTCGTTACCACCAGAAGCCAGCATGGTACCGTCCGGAGACCACTGTAGCCCACACACTTCCTGCTCGTGACTCGTCAGCGTTGACAGCTGATGTTGCCGCGCTCGGACGTCGTGGTGAATGATGCTGCTGTCCCGCGATCCTGATGACAGCACGTAACTATTCCACGCCAGTGCGCCTACGCGCGACGAGTGTCCGTTCATTGTTCGCACTTGACGCGAGGCAGTGACATCCCACAGTTGCACGACGGACTCACTTGTTCCGATAGCCAAATGAGACGAGCCGCCCGTAGCATCGCTCCACTGCACTGAGCTCACGTACTCGTCTCCTTCCAAAGCCATGAGTTCATTGATCTCACTAGTATCAGCATTCCAGAGATAGACACACTGGCCCAGAGCCACGGCCAAAACATTGTTGGCCCCCCACGACAGCAAGTTGAGGTAGTAGTCGTTCATCAACTCGGGCGCATCCAGCACCTTGATCGGTGCCGACGGAACATGGCGGTTCAGCTTCTTGGCAGCAGAAGCAGGTACAACAGCTACTTTGTTGTGAGAAAATCTTGCATGAAGCGTCGACTTGAACGAGTCGGGCGGAGCTACCGCCGGTTTGTCCTTTGTGAACTTGAGGATCTTGTGGTTCGAGTCGTCCTCTTTGCCCAGCAACGCGCTGGCCAGTCGCCTCTTGTATATCTGCTTTTCCTCGTCCTCCGCGGCTGTGCTCGAAGCTGTGCGCGCCCCTGAGCGACTGGGACTGCTCTTATTCCGGCTCTTGGTGACTGCTTCAATGGCGGCTGCTGTCTCTGGCGAATTGCACTGTGCGAGATCCAGATTCATGGCGCTGCGTGTGGGAATAAAGCGGTCCGACGCCTGGTACAAACAACCACAACAACACATAACAAGCAGCAAAGAAAGCAAACAATAACAGTCAGGTCGCTTCGACACAGAGTTTTCGACGGCAAGAATCACGAGGCAGAACAACGGACACTCTTTTTGCTGCTGGTACTACAAGTCGAGCCACTTGGCGCGTCTGTTCTGCTCTTTTTGGCGCTCGAAAAGCCATTTGTTTGGCTGCCCGAAGGCTTGCGGGAGTCCGACTCGCACGCGTCGTGCGAGCGTTTGCGAGAGTCACTGCGGGTCGGCGGCGATCGTACGGGTAGCTGGGACGACGATACGCGCTCGAGGCGTCGTACTTCTGCGCGGGGGCTCGCCATAGCAGCGTCGCGGAGGACAAGCGGAAAAGGAGGGACGAGGTGGACGGACTGGCGGCAGAAGGTGAGGGATCCGAGCGACGGTGGGATAGTCTGTAAACCGAGGTAACTTTGTGGAAAGTTGAGGCGTCGAAGCGGTTCGACCCCGACTTTTAGTCATTGGACGCAGGGCGTCTCCTTGACAGGGAAGAACGATTTAAACGTTTGAATTCACTTGACCGAACGCTTGTGTGTGACACATGAACTGTAACTTCTGCCTTATCGGTGTGGTATACCTCAAAAAGCACGCAGCCGCATTCTAGAACGCTGGTTGCCATGACCCGACGAAACACGTCGCAGCAGGTGCAAGCACTTACTTAACACTTACTCGCGCATTTGTCACCAACAATGGAGAACGACCCTGTGATGTCACGTCCGGCCGACATTTCGGCGCTGCAGTCGAACATCAAGACGAAGGGCAAGAACAGCTACTACTACGCACACAAGCAGCGCGAGAACGTGGAGATCCACGAGTGGGATGGCAAAGCAGCGCCGCGTCTCCTCAAGACGCAGTCTTTGACGGTTCTCGAGCCAGCTGAAGTAACAGAAGCGGTTTCCAGCTTTGCGTGGGCAGACGGCAAGAAACGTGTGTCCGTGTACCTGAAACTGCCGGGTATTGGCTCTCACTCGGAAGAAGATACGCACATTGACTGGACTGCGACGAGTTTGACGGTCAAGATCAAGAACTTGGACGGCAAGACGCGCTTGTTTGTGGTGGCCAAGCTGTACGCCGAGATCTCGGACGTCAAGACGAAGCGATCGGAGGACCAGCTCGTGCTGCACCTCGTCAAGACCGAGCAGCTGAGCTGGGCCTCATTGAAGAAGGACGCTGCGTAGATGCTGGTGAAGCTCTCTTTTGTGCCTTTTCTTTTTGTAGCTGCTACGGCACGTGAAGTAAGTAGAATAGATGAGGCACGAGGACGTTGAGGTGAACGAGCAAGTGAGGTATGCAGAGCTCACGAGCGACCGTATGCCCGTAATCATCTGGTTACATAAACACAAAAAATGCATCATTTGCGTTTGACATTGTGCAGGAGACAGCACAGTCGAAGACGCTACTTGTTTCGTATGTCGGTGGTGTAGAGGATGTCGCTCGTATTGCCGACGAATTGAACACGCAAAGTCGTGCTGGTTACGTGGACGGCCACGGATCCATATGTCATGGCTGCGTGCACCACGTCGGGGTTTGCACGAGCGTCGGGCTGGAGGTCGTGGGTTTCGTAGCCACCAGCACCAGAGACAAAGTAGTTGCGGACAGACGAGCTGGTACTGTCCACCTTGCGGATGTGCTGCATGGAGTGGTCGTGGCCGTTGAAGTACGCGTGTACGCTGTACTTCTTCAGCATCGGATCAAGCATCTTGATCAACTCGGGCGTGTCGGCGTTACCTGCGAAGGTGTACACGCCCCAATGGCCCATAACGATCGTCCACATTTGGTCCACGCCGACTTGCTTACCAGCGCTCAGCGTTTGCTCAAGCCACTCGTACTGCAACTGTCTCGTCGCTACAAAAGTCTGCTCGATCATTCGTTCGGTGCATCGAATGTCGCGAGGCCTGCGGCCGCAGACCAAGTCACAAGCATCGATGACAACGAGTCTCAGGATTGTCTTGGGTGCCACGCGACGGTCAACGGAGTAATAGCGACGTGGCATGTACCAGAACGAGTCATTCTTTTCTGCATAGTGAAGCATTGCGTCGATCGATCCTTCGCAGTCATGGTTCCCAATTCGACACGGCGTTGCCAACGTGACGCACACATTTGATCAACACTTTAAACTCGAGTGTTCGTATCGCACAAGGCAAGCAAAAAGAAGCAACGCGGGACAAGTAAATGCCATCAACGTACGTGACATACCACGGCACTTGCAACACGGGGTGTGTTTACATCTGCAGCAAAGAACGGCAACCACATCTGCATCATCACACCGTTTTGCGCCCGCCAAAGTAATACTACAACCGTGTCCGACCTGCTCAAAGTTGGTCGAAAGCAGCAGATCCGCATTGGCCTCGATCCTACATCACCACACAGCTCATCATCGTCAGCACTTTACGTCCACACTCGACAACAGAGTGGTCATACCTCGTCAAAAAGTGGACGCACGTAAGGGTAACCTTGGTCATAGATCAAGTCGCCTGTCGGCTTCACAAATGCAAGGGGCGGGTCTGTCGTAGACGTGGACGTCCCAAGTGCTCATTCTAACTGACGTGTATGCGTCGTCAGTGTCGATTTAGTTGCATGTACATGTGCTGACACAAAGTGCGTTTGTCCCAATTGCGGGTTGATAAGGGCGTAATGATCCGACATGTATGAAATTAATTTGCAAGACGTGAAAGCTTAATTGTACGTAATGATACTAAGTTCATCAAGCCATTTTATCACGCTGTGTTTCTCCATTATTCTACAAAATGCTGGCATAAAGTACAAGCACGTACACATTAATTTTTTCTCATATAATGTGGGAAATTTAAGAAGCCCATTTTTTGGGTATATCGAGTAGGTTTATTCATCCGGCTTTCTTTTATTTTTGCCATTGTGGGCTCATCAATTATTGATCGTACATTATATCCATGCTCACTGACTGTTTTATAATTTTGGCGTTTTGGTACTGCCTCCGTACCTGTCCTTCCCGCAAACTCAAGCTTACCCCAGCCGACCGCAAACACGACTTAAAAGGTATTCTAAAAACAGCCGGTTAACCTTGACTGCTATGTCGCATGTCGGGTTGAAAAACACGACAGCGGTAGTGATTGCTACTCCAAACCAATCAAGTATGAGTGTGCACATGGTGTACAGAGTCGATACTATAATCTTCAAACCTTCAGAACCAAGCTGTTGTGTCCATAATAATTGCGTAAATGAATACAGTGAAAGTTGGATGTCGCACGCCCGCTTGTTTTCGGCTGCAGCTATCAGTGGTGACGACGCTGACATACTAAAAATGCTATACTCATTGAGAATTTTTGTGTCCATGCATTGTCTTTTGTTTTTTGCTTGCTAGTGAGATTAAATGTATCTGTGTTTGTTTGCAAGTAATCATGACTACTCACAATCCACAAAATAGACGAAATGTCGAATTGCAAGGGCATCATTACGTAGTCAACCCTGTGCACTAGCACTTATCCCAACTTCATGCACTGAAGAAAGCGCGCATTTTGGGAGCTCATATGCTCGGACGATACCATTTGGTGCATTTATTTCATCTTGGCAGTGTACTCGTGCACTTAACTGACTATGTTTAAAAACCGCTGTATCTAAGCAACTATAGAAGCAGATGATGGCGGTGACGGGAGTAAAGTGTTTTGTACCGAACATTGTTATATCACAACCAATATGCGCTTGAGAGGCAGGCACAGGGGATTATTTATCGCAAAAAGACCGATGCACAGTCAGACCTTCACAGTTGCCCGGACAACCGACTGACGGAGGGGGTACTCCGGACTGTGTGTCTTGTCGTGTTCCTTTTCACCTCGTGTACCCGTGAACGGGCGGGTCGCACTCTTCTGGGTGACTTGAGGTCGTTGTCCGTCTTGACCGAGTTTTATAGAAGTGAGCTTGATGTGGTCGCGTAAAAATAGTTTACACGACCAACGGTTACTTGGATCACTATACTAGAGTTTTCCTGAACCCCCTTGAGGTCGCCTTGCTTAAATGCCATGAAATGCTTGCCACGTTCGATCGTGGGCTAACTTGAATGGGTATCGTTATCCTTATCGAAGAAATCTAGGGACAAACCTGTAATAAACACGTACACAACAAACCTTGTGCGTCGGGTGGCCACTGGTATTCCAGCCCGGACGGATGCTGACGCGTGTATATTATAAGGAGAGTCGATAGTGTTTGTTCTTAATTATTAGTAACTATAAATATGCTTACGTCTCTCGTTATCTCAGTTTCTGTGACGAAGTTCGCCTCCTGCCACCCGTTTGCTCCATTTACGCGGCGAACCTCTGCTGAACGAGAACGCGGGGTGCCCCCGATGACCGTGACCGCTGGTCACAACCGATAACCGTGACCATTCACCATGCTCCATACTGATGGTGCGATAAAATGCCTACTACATGTACGGCCTAGTTTCTTCTACGCTTCCCAGCGTTACAAAATAGCTGAGACGAGCAGGATTCTGGCAATAATGTAAATTCGATCGTGAATAAAAAAGGCTGTGTACTCTGGTGACTCATTATTACTGCCTGACATTACACTGAGTCACAATCTGATGAAATCTTTGGTATCGTAATTCGTGGTCTTGCTTCCCTGGTCTTGTAATCATAGAAAATATGCACAAGGATACACCAGACTTGTAGTTGATCAGTCAACGTAATTATGTCTACAACCCGGTGCCATCGTGATTCGTGAATCCAGCGCACCGTGTACACCATGTTTCTAACGCTCGACCTCTCAACGATTATAGTGCGTGGAGTTGACAGCACATTGGTGTGTCGAAGTAGTTCCGGCTTCGATGGCTGCGATGTTGTGGAGAAGCAAAGAGAAAGAATGATGGAAAGGTGGATCGTGCGAACCGAATTAAGTGCGATATCAATTGGATTGGCGGAGCGCGCTCGGAGATGGGCCCGTTGGCACGAGGAATGTGATCAACCGACTGAGTGACAAAAACGATTGTCAAAGTTATGTGGATTGGTCTACCTAACGGTAAAATAATATATAGTCAAGGATCGAGAATTGACCGATCACGATCCACGATCAATGGCTTGGATCACCAAGCTACAGGGACCAGATCACTCGAGAGGTGAACAGCATCTGATTACATGATCAGTAACGACAATGGATAATGGGTGAGTATGAAAGCATGCTAGAGGAATGGATCGTCGAAGGCATGAAACATGCGAGGGCTCAGGAGTGACAGCGATTCGATGGTAAATGCCCGATCGGAGACTGGAGAGATTGATCACGATCTATCCTGGGTGTATACCGCTTAATTGTGTGAACGCATGATTATTGCGGACCACATACCGCGATCCACTACCCGATCGATCCATTTCCCGATCGATCCACTACCGAGTGATCTACTACGGAGCGATCCGCCACCAGATTATCTGCTGTGGACCACATGATGCAAGAAGTGAATTACATGGAAATGCGATATGCAACAGTGATCGAGCGAACAGATAGGCATAGTCATAGGTTTTGGATTTGGTTGGCTGACATGAAACAGAATTGAATTTGCAACGAAAGACACGCGTCGACTTCTCCCGGGCAGGAAATTTGGCCTCCCGTCAAATAGAGAGTGACCCGCGTCTCTGCAAACTTCTCCCTTGGATTTTGTGGCCAGGCGTAACGTTAATTTTCACCCCCCAAACTGAGATTGGACTCGGGGAACGTGAAGGTTCAGATTCAAGATTCCGAGACGGTTCAAGTGGTCAGAAGGCTCGCGCATCAAGCATCACCCTTGGACAACGGCGACTCTGGGAGAGCTCCCAAGTATATACGCGATCGAGTAAAGAATTACCACTCTATTCGCCCCTGCGTTTGACCGGGTGAAGAATGTCCACCCGATCAACCCCTATCCATAAAACGGTCAAGTTCAGCTACAACTCAAGTCCACCAAGTAGAGCGCAACCCGCCCCACCGACGGGTACAAAAGGCGAGCAAGACAACGCAGAGCACGGAATCAGAGTACCTCCTCCGTTATCGGGGCGCCAGTGAAGAGTTGAGATCGTCTCGCAAAACGAGCGATCACCACTCCACCACAGCACAGTGTGCTAGCGAGTCTGTATTTAAACAAGACTTGACTGCCTCATGATTAAAGATTCCATTAGAAGATACATTTCTCTATTAGATCAAAGGTGAAATGAAATTGATTTTGTTTGTATCGCAAATAACACCTCCGACGAACCGTACTTGCTATCTAAACTAACGCTAAAAAGTATCTTTTAAAAGATCTCGTATTGGGTGGCTGACACACGTCATTCTCCAACAATTAATACGGTATTCTATTATCATGTTCGATGGGATCTCATCTCTGGTGCAATCCACACATGTTGTGTCGGTCACCAACTGACGTGTAACCTTGTTACACCCTTTCCCGTCAGACTGACATTACTTCAAAACGTTAATCGAATTATCCCTTCGAACATGACGGTGTGCGCGCGCTTTACCTAACAATTTGCTTAAGGCACTAAACACAATAGCATATCCACCCTACGAGTCTCAGACCCTTGCCTCCTATCTCGATCTCGGTGCGGAGGTGGACTATGGTAGCGATACCAGTGTCCAATATGAAGAAGAAACAGTATCTAACCCATCTTTGTCTGACGTACACCCTCATACGGCACCCAATCCGTTAGCCAAATTCGGAGAAGCCACCGCGCCAGTTGCGCAACACAATTCAACAAATTCTGCGGAAACCATCATTATTAACCCGCTCGATGAGCATCAAGAGTAGATCATTTAGCGAGAGGGGAGTACCCTCTGGTGTTTTCAGGCCGACAGAGAACTCAAAAGCCATTGAGGCTATGTGTTTACAATATATGACGTGGAGGAACGTGTACGTCAAACGGTGTGCCATAGTCTGTCGACATGAGCCATAGACCCAGAGGCTATCAGCCCGCGGACATCGCCTGACGCCAGGTACTGCATTATTGGTACCTCGAGCCCTTTATGACAACGCCATGTCATTATAAGGCCTACCTTGATATCATAGCTCGTCGTGAACCGGTTCGGCAGATTAAGGGCGTGCACACACTCTTGTCTGCCGGTGAATTACTCGATGAAGGATACAACCACTTTTATATGGGTGTGTCGAAAAAACGACACCTCAGCAGTATGATGGATCTGAGAGAATGTGCCAGCGTGCAGATGTTTGTCTAGAACGGACTCTTCGGTAAGAAGACGCCAAGCTCAAGGCCATGTGCCAGTTGAGTAATCGTCCACGCTATACTTCGGCTACACCGGTAGCCGCAGGTTCCAGCAATGTGGTGCGGGGCAACCAGCTTCCTCACACCAATATTGTTGAAAAACGTTCACTGCCTCAGGACGACTCTTTCCGAGATGCTTAATACATCCAAAACGTATTGGCAATCCTGGCAAAGGAGCATATCATACTCCAATGCGTTTCCGACTTCGGACACTCACGCCACATCACCAGACACTGGTGTTTATCCTGAAGACGACGCCGTTACAGTAGTCTCTCCACATGGAACTGGAGGTTCCCTTGCTCATCGAGCAGCGTCCGTGATGTTGGGTACACCGAAGGAGGAGCATGAGAAGCTGCCTCTCGAAGTGAATTGTCTCTGAGCAACCTTATGTAAGACTCAGAGCGTGCTCGACGGGACGCAAGCTCGTCTTCAGACGGTGAAGTTGGGTCTAACCAGGATGGATGCTCAGCTCGACATCCTGGTTCAGATTCAGCAGCCTATGGAAAGGCCAAGTGTTGCGGCGCAAGCGCCTCGAAGTTCAAGTGAAATGGATCCCGATACGGCTTAAGTAAGCCAACGTAAAACATGGGATGTGTGCACAGTTTGCGCGAAGGCTAAGCGCGTAGGCAAGTACCTTTTTAGCGACGACCGTGAAGGGTCTAATGAGTCGCGGACGCAGATTGTTTTGAAGACGGCGGATACCACATTTTTAGGCATGTTTTAGCATTTGTTAATACTTGTCTCTAAGACCGCATGACTTTCGATACAGCATCTACCTTTATTATCTGCTTCATATTTGTGTTTATATTGACTGTAAGTCGTTTCGTCACGCACATGTCGTAGGACATATAATCGCTTTTTGAGAAACTCGCTTACCTGTTTGTGAACAGTAGCAGGGCTGATATCAGCAAGACGGTCGGCCGTCTCCCCCTCGCCAAGCTCTGAACCACGGAGTGGTGGTGTTAACGGAACGCGAGTGTGTGTGAGACCGTTTACATAGAGCGGAGTAAACCCTGTAGAGGCATGAACGACGCTGTTCAACGCAAATTCAACGACAGGGATCATTTAACTACAACATTCCGGCATATCGGCGCAAACACTACGTAATATGTCACAGATAACGCAATTTAAGCGTCTAATTTGACCATCGGCCTGCGGATGATTGGCTGTGAACATGTTCAAACGTATATCTAGCACCTTGAAGACGGACCTTCCAAAATTCTCAGTGAAGCGAGGATCTCGTGGAAAGATAATTGCCACAGGCAAACCGTGTTGACGAAACAATCGATTAACACACAACCTAGCTGTACCTTTACGATCGATAGAGTCCGGTACCGCCGCTAAAGGTATACGTCTTGCTTAACCGGTCAACAAAGACCTCAACATCCGTATTGCCATACGAATCTTTCGGTAAGCCGAACATGATCCCAGGCTGATGGAATCCCAACAGCCTGTGGGTACGATTCAACTAGCTAGCGGCGCAGCCCCACGTGCTGAATTTTGGACCCGCTGACACGTTATACACGTACGTACATATTTGCTGACCCATTCATAAAGTTTGATTCACCAATAGTAGTGGCTAACTAAGCAATAGGTCTTCTCTCGACCGAGATGACCGCTCACCGCAGTATCATGCGCCTCATATAGGATCCTATACTTCAACTCTTCATCATGAGGGATAACGATACGAGGAGGATCTTCAACATCCTTGCAGTAGCACTATAGACCTCGATCGATGGAATATCGATGCATTTCGCACGCAAGCGTGCTGTAAATTCTACGTCTGAGTCATAAAACGCCTTGCTACCAAGAGCACGTAGCATAGCTACACAGTGATCGTAATGGATATGGTCCGTACGAATCAAGTCTGACATGGATTACGGCAGAGTCGCAACATGAGCAAGATCATAGTCAGGCCTGCGCGATAACGCATCGACCAACAAGTTTTGCTTTCGTGGCTAATATACTTTACCTCACAGTTTTTCTCGGTAATTGATTAAAGCCAGCGAGTCATTTTCTAAAAGAGATGAGGCGTCTGCGTCGCAGAGTGCAATGACGCATGATCGGTATCAATCACAAAAGACGCGGAGACAAGAAGATGGACTCTGAATTTGGCGAGAGCATACTTCATTGCAATCAACTCTTTGTCACGAACAGCATAGTTTATCTCTGCAGCTTTTAGCTGGCGAGCCTCATACGCTACCACACGATCATAACATCCGAATCATCTGGCTACAATGCACAGCCAATGGCAAAGTCAGATGCGTCGCAGACGACACTGAAGACCGCACAGGATCTGGCAGAGCCAAGACCGGTGCCTGAAACAAACCCTCCGTAAAAGCTTGAAAAGCATCGTTTTGTGTGCTAGTCCAGCATTAATCCATATCCTCCTTAAGGAGGTTGGATAATAGACGATCTATGTCTGCGTAATTCGCACTGTTTTTGCGCAAGTAGTTGGCAAAATCGAGCCACTTGAGTAAGTCCTTTTAGTTCTTAGGAATCGGCCAGTCCATTATGGTTCTGGACTTAGCGTAATCCGCTCGTAAGCCTTTCTTACCAATGAAGCACCGAGAAAAAAGAGTTCTTCAGCGCCAAAGAGGCATTAGATGCGTTCTCATACAGCTTGTTTGTGCGCATTCATATAAGCACTGATAGCGAATGATCAATATGATTGTCTATGTAAGGCCAGCCATTCGATGCATGGACAAAAATGACATCAAAGTACGTATGTGCATAGTCTTGATGAGGTCTAAAAAAATGCGTCACGAGACGATGAATGTAGCTGGATCATTGGACAGCCCTTGAGACACAGCGAACCACTATCAAAGCATGCTGCTTGGGGTGACGATCGAAGTTAGCAGAATATTGCTGGTCCGCAAGGGCAATAGGCAATAACCATTGACAAGTTCGAGTGTACTAAATCTGGTACATTTAACCATGGCATTCTGAGGCACACCCTATCGATGAATATGTGTTTGAGCCGATATGGTGGCTGCATTTAGCTTAGTGAAAACGCAAACGATGCGCCACTTTCTATTTGTCTTCTTGCCACAAAATATAGGCGTAGAATGGGTAGACTTACTCTCTCGGACCATTCCTGCAGCGTGATTAGAACGAAAGAAGTCGTCAAGGACGTCACAATGTATTTTCTGCAATGTACATGCCGTGTAACACAGTAGTTGGTTCCAGGAGACAGGCCAATTTCATGACGAACATCTCTATCAGGAGGTAAAACGGACGGTAGTTCATCACACACCACATCCTTAAACTCCTTAACGTACGAGCATAAGGTATCCATGGGATCTTTAAGGATCGCAAATCCACCACAGGCACCGATTACCATCTTCGTGTCCTCAAGGTCATACTCATTCATGAGTGATGAAGCGTTCAATTTCGATTCGGGGCGGATGAACACAAGATCGGATACACCGCCTGCCTTTGAGCCTTGTAAAACTCACCATTAAACATTTCTTCTAGCTCGACAGAGCATCCAAATGTGGGTTAGCCTCAAGGCAAACGAATTCATTTGCGTGACTAATCACGCTGTTGACAAGTGTATATTGTGTATTATTACTACTATCACTATGCAGCGTCAAGGAATTTTTGCCGATCGAAGTTTCTGTCTGACATTTACGTCGTCTCTTGAAGAGACCTTACACCTCATAGAGGTCGGGAAAAGGATGTCTCCTGGTTCATCGCTAACCATAACGTGATCTGTACGAGAGCTGATGTCCTGGCATACATCTAGTAATAATTTTTTAGCCCGAAAACTTCACTTAGTGATTTATACGTGCAACTCCACGCACATCATGCTAGATCGGCTCGAGATGTCTCGGCCATAGGCCATTTATTCTTCCAGCATTTAGGGATCCACTATCACCATGATCATCGCTCCACGGAATAGGTGACGCATCACCATCCATCGATGAGTCTGTCTCGGGACTCAAGTCATTGACATATTTTGTGTTAAGTAACTCTGACAAACAATGTCGAGCAAACTATCCAATTCAGGCGATAGCTCGCGCCAATAGCGATTTTTTATCTCCCAGCAGAGGTGGGTTTATGACTCATCACAACTCCGCTGGGAATCGTACGCGTGGCGTCTAAGGTCTTAGACCCCCAATCAATATATGGCTCATGAAGTTACATCCAGGCTGTTCCTATGAGATCATATTTCGTGTCTATACCAAGGACTAATCAGCGGTCAACGCTATTGTGTCCAAGAGCTTCACTCCTGAATTTATGGCTATCTTTAGCGACATGACACACGTTTCTGTCGCTAGACGAACGGTAATAGTATCGCTATCTTGCTCTTTCATATCCCCATCATACGGCTGACTCCCTTCCAGGGGACGACGACGAACATAATTGATTGAGGCATAGGAACCGATGAGAATCGTCCAAGGTTTCGCAAACCCGTTAGCTGTCGATTCATCTACAAGCAATCCCGACATACAAACACGTTCTGTGTTATAGAGCACAGAACGCTGATAGGCTAAGTCCTGCTTACCGTCATGAATTAATTCAGAACCCAGCTCATCTATAGTAGAACACCCCGCACCTACTGGTAGTTGAAGTTTTTTTCGTGCCTTACCATCATTCTGGTTGCTCAAGGGATTCGACTCATATCAGCCTGGCTCTGCTTGCGCAATGAAAATCCATTAAGTAAGTTCTTTGTGCTTCCGCACGTATATCAGCGACGGATGACACGCTGCTGTTCAGCGACGTGAAGCTCAGCTTCATCTTCGCTGTCACCTTCGGCATTGCTAAGGTCCAAGGGTTCAGGTCCAGAATACGCTGAAGTGCTCATGGAGCTTGCTCAGGTAGAGCTTGGGCTACACTCATTTCCACCAATTTTAGCAAGCTAAAAATTGTATTCCGCATTGTGCGCTATCTCGACAGCCCCTTTCACAGTAGTGGCGTGGACACGGAAGACTTCAGTTCTGGCGGGGACAGAACGAAGACCTTCCATGAACATCGTCACATGAATTACCTCTGGTAGGGGGTTGCTCTGCATAGAAGCTGTGAGTGTCCCTAACTCTTGGACATAGTCCGACAAAGCATTTTTGCCCTGACAGGTAAAAGGAAGCGTGATCGCACGCGATAGGCCTAATTAGGCGCACACAAGTGCAGATGATCTGAAGCTTAAAGCTTTCCAATATAGGATAGACATCATCGATAGAAGCACTGCTCGTAAGAATCTACTCTATCGCCCGTCCAGCGAGATTATTAATGGCTATTGCCCCCGTTGATACTCGGTCCTTATCATGCCCCGCTTATGTGCTTTCTTTACCTCGCGGTTCCTTATGATGAGATTTTTTCTTTTCTTCCCGGAGTAGGGCTTATTGTACAACTTGACTACTGAGGCTTAGCCTCATCGTCTGACAGAGACACATAGAGTGTAAGCATAGGTGACGCCATATAATCTTGTAAATTCCCTACAACGGTCGTCTCGTACAGCGTATAAGACTCGAGACCGGCGTTCAACACGTCCGGGTTTGGCGACACAAGGAGATCGACATACGCTGGGCACCCTACCGTGGCCAGCTTATCAAGCGCATCCTTCTGGAGTTCAGATAGGGGTGTAGGTTGTTCCACCCTCACAGAGAATCCGTCATTACAGACCGAGGAAAAAATTGACTACAAGTGCTACCTAGTGCAGCAAAACCACATAGTCCCTTAAATCAGAGGAATAATTTTACGCTCTACAAACCACGTTTTAAGGAAATCGACTCAAAGAGTCAGCGAGCTTACAGCTCCAGCTCCTTGTACAAATGACCTAAACTTTTCGGTGATTCGTCTGCACAGTGTGCTAGCGAGTCTATATTTAAACAAGACTTTACGATCACATGATCAAAGATGCCATTAGAAGATACGTTTCTCTATTAGATCAAAGGTGAAATGAACTTTATTTTGTTTGTATCGCAAATAACACCTCCGACAAACCGTACTTGCTATCTAAACTAACGCTCTAAAAGTATCTTTTGAAAGATCTCGTATTGGGTGGCTGACACACGTCATTCTCCAACAATTAATACGGTATTCTATTATCATGTTCGATGGGATCTCATCTCCGGTGCAAGCCACACATGTTGTGTCGGTCACCCAATGACGTGTAAGCTTGTTACAGTTCAGGTGTCTCTAGATATTGGGGTGGCCCTGTCCCACGTCTCGTAGACGAATTTTATCCATTGTAAGCTTACGACGTGATGGCGAAGATATTACCTCGAGCGTCAATTTGCCAATCAGTTGACATGGATGAGTAAGAGATTCCATCGACTAATTAGCCTCTGCATTTACTGCTCGTTGTGCAAAGAGAATCGCCAGTTCCATGTAGAGAGTCTCCTGAAGCAACGTATTCGTTATAGCCGCACACAATCTATAGTGAAGTAACGTGGATTTCCTAGTTTTTGGAGCTCGTGAGAATCTTGATCTTCCGCTGCAGCAAGATTGCCCCTACGACGTTGACGTTTCTGAGCGCCGCGGACAGCGTCAGATTGTGCACAACACGCTTTGTATTAGTTGTCTCAGGCGCATATGGACTAATTTTCATGATCTGACTGGCCTTCGTGGCTGCTCAGCAGACGCACTAGTTTGCAATAAAGAGTCTGGTGGAATTATATTGGGTATACAACGAACGCATTCTTCCTTGGCTCTTATCCTTGCAAATTCAAACCAGATCTTTTGTTATAAACGAATGTTGGCAAAGCCTTTGATGGCTTTGAGATTACCCATGTTGTGCAATTAAAGCACATTCTACAATCAGCGGGTGAGATATAGTTCGTTGTCGATGTACGTTTTCTCCAGGTATATGATGACGAAAACTGGGCTCATTTAGGTTTCTGATGCACCAGGTACTTATTTATTTTGACGTGATTGATTATTATCCATTAGCACAGTATGTGGTGTCAGACATTACTCAGTGTAGCTATCTTGCTAGGTGTCGATGGATCGGGTATAATAATCTATCCTAACGACGATTGGCATGCAGCTTGTCGGAGACTTTCATCAATACTATGAGGTTGATAACATATGCTTGTCTAGCCCATACCCGTGAGACGGATCTAGACCGAGCGCATTCATCTACCCACATGTCGAGCAGTTAGTGCCTTCCGAGCCTATTCGTGATACTGTTTGGCTTATAGCCTTGAGTGTTATTCAGCGCGGCCTGCGAACTAGCAGTACCTTGTTCGAGCGACGGTTTAGTTGCCTCAGTAGGTTCATTCTTCTACACCGACGAGCTTGGAAATGATTCCTCACTTCGAACTCTAGTGTCACTCATATAGTCTACTGCCGCATCAAGGGAACGATTCAGAGTCTGTGACTTGAAACCAGACGGGCCAAATCATTGTGTGAAAAGGTCGAAACCGCAAGGTTTCCCGTTCTTCTACTAATTATTTCTAGAAGATGAATGGCACAAGTTTTGATCCGTGAGAATATGACTATGGTCGGGGTTTTAGGTGGTACACTGGAAGTGGTACATCCACGGACTAGGAACGTGTACTCTGTGATATACTACTTTTTAAAATAAGCTTCGCGTTAGCCACCAACGATACGTTGTAAGTTTACTCTGGTAGAGGTTCAAAAGATACATTACAATGAATGCGCAGAATTATATCGTAGTACAAAAAAGAAAATAAACATCAGCTCGCATTTTAATCTGCACAAGACACGTGCCTTGTTATGGCGTTCGTGATCACTATAGTAACAATCTTTGTCAAGACATATAGGCATACAAGCTTAAGCCATTTTTGTTGGTGATTCTTTGAATCGTATGAAACCCTTCATCCAGGACTAGAAGTTCCGTGATCGAACTAGACTCGTTGGGTCTCTTTCTCGTAAATTTAAAGTACCTCTTCCAGCTAAAAGCCTTCCTCTTGCAATGGAGATCTTTATAGATCCATTTTATGCAAATAATTACGTTTGAGCCAAATGTTCTTCTTCTTCCCTCTATGTACGGGAAAGGATGTGCGTTTTGTCACGCGAAACGGTAAGCTGCAAGTAATGGGACACAGTTCCTATGGATCAGTCGATCGATCCATTCAGTTTGGCTGGTAACCTTTAACATTGTGGTGGAGTGGTGATCACTTTTCTGGCGAGACGATCTCAACTCTCCACTAACGCCCGGACGGTCGACTAACGGAGGGGTTACTCTGATTTCGTGCTCTGTGTTGTCTTGCTCGCCTTTTGTACCCGTCGGTGGGGCGGGTTGCGCTCTACTTGGTGGACTTGAGTTGTAGCTGAACTTGACCGTTTTATGGATAGGGGTTGATCGGGTGGACATTCTTCACCCGGTCAAACGCAGGGGCGAATAGAGTGGTAATTCTTTACTCGATCGCGTATATACTTGGGAGCTCTCCCAGAGTCGCCGTTGTCCAAGGGTGATGCTTGATGCGCGAGCCTTCTGACCACTTGAACCGTCTCGGAATCTTGAATCTGAACCTTCACGTTCCCCGAGTCCAATCTCAGTTTGGGGGGTGAAAATTAACGTTACGCCTGGCCACAAAATCCAAGGGAGAAGTTTGCAGAGACGCGGGTCACTCTCTATTTGACGGGAGGCCAAATTTCCTGCCCGGGAGAAGTCGACGCGTGTCTTTCGTTGCAAATTCAATTCTGTTTCATGTCAGCCAACCAAATCCAAAACCTATGACTATGCCTATCTGTTCGCTCGATCACTGTTACATATCGCATTTCCATGTAATTCACTTCTTGCATCATGTGGTCCACAGCAGATAATCTGGTGGCGGATCGCTCCGTAGTAGATCACTCGGTAGTGGATCGATCGGGAAGTGGATCGATCGGGTAGTGGATCGCGGTATGTGGTCCGCAATAATCATGCGTTCACACAATTAAGCGGTATACACCCAGGATAGATCGTGATCAATCTCTCCAGTCTCCGATCGGGCATTTACCATCGAATCGCTGTCACTCCTGAGCCCTCGCATGTTTTATGCCTTCGACGATCCATTCCTCTAGCATACTTTCATACTCACCCATTATCCATTGTCGTTACTGATCATGTAATCAGATGCTGTTCACCTCTCGAGTGATCTGGTCCCTGTAGCTTGGTGATCCAAGCCATTGATCGTGGATCGTGATCGGTCAATTCTCGATCCTTGACTATATATTATTTTACCGTTAGGTAGACCAATCCACATAACTTTGACAATCGTTTTTGTCACTCAGTCGGTTGATCACATTCCTCGTGCCAACGGGCCCATCTCCGAGCGCGCTCCGCCAATCCAATTGATATCGCACTTAATTCGGTTCGCACGATCCACCTTTCCATCATTCTTTCTCTTTCTTCTCCACAACATCGCAGCCATCGAAGCCGGAACTACTTTGACACACCAATGTGCTGTCAACTCCACGCACTATAATCGTTGAGAGGTCGAGCGTTATAAACATGGTGTACACGGTGCGCTGGATTCACGACTCACGATGGCACCGGGTTGTAGACATAATTACGTTGACTGATCAACTACAAGTCTGGTGTATCCTTGTGCATATTTTCTATGATTACAAGACCAGGGAAGCAAGACCACGAATTACGAGACCAAAGCTTTCATCAGATTGTGACTCAGTGTAATGTCAGGCAGTAATAATGAGTCACCAGAGCACATAGTCTTTTTTATTCACGATCGAATTTACATTATTGCCAGAATCCTGCTCGTCTCAGCTATTTTGTAACGCTGGGGAGCGTAGAAGAAACTAGGCCGTTAATGTAGTGGTCATTTTATCGCACCATTGCGGTAAGTGTTATTTTGTTCTTCACTTCTACATGTATACCCGCCTGATAGTAATGTCCCAGATCTCGACGTTCGAACGCAGGTCTATTTCTTCGATTAAGGCATCTCAACATGAATATAGAGGAACTGCAAAGAGTGTGTGCATTGGATGTATTTTGTCGTCGTGAGAGATTGTATGTGTTGTAGTAAAGGGGCCGTGTGAGAAGGTTATGTAAGAAGATATACATTGATAGAGGTGACACAGGGTCCGTGTGTAACTAAAACGCATGCCTACCGATTTGTAGGAATGTTGTCAATGACTAAGTGGAAAATTTTCTTCATGTAATTTATACGTTTATTGCTTGATTACATCTTTAAGCAGAGAGAAGGTTAGCATCTCCCTCGACCAGGACAGGATTGCACACACGTGCACAAAGACACCCACACACCATGTGGAGCGTTTGAGCTCTGTGATTCTCCGTAAAGGCATCTACCAATCAACTTTTTTCTCTATTGCCGCATGCCGACTAAGCGATCGATTGCATCGATCGATGTCTGCTCCAGCACCACCGCCAAGAGTAGCAGCAGAAGAAGCAGTAGCAGTAGCAGTAGCAGTAGTGCTATCAGTGGTAAGAAAAAAACGGTCAGATAGAATAAACACTGTCGATTTAGCAGGTACACCGATGTCCACTTTGCCTCCTCGTCGCATTACGTCGCCGAATCTAGTCGCAAACCGACTGGGACTGTAGTCGTCTGCACATCTGCAATTTCTGCAGATATGTCGGAATCGACGCGCGTCGCAGACCTCGTGCCGTTTCATGACATTTATTCGACTCAACAGCGACACACTCCCTTGGACTATTCAAGCCGTATATAACTGATTTTTACGTCGCCACTGTGGTGGAGTGAAGATTACAAGATTGTTTTGATCCCGACTTTCAACTGGCGACCATACGACCGACTACTTTATGCGGTTTTCCGCCTCCGCGCTTGTTTTCTTCTTCACGTTGTGTGCTTGTCGGTGGAGCAGGTTGCACTCTTCCAGGTGGACATGTGTCGATATATAAATTGGCCGTGTTTGAATGGGGTTGGTGATCGTATGGAAATCTTCAGACGGCCACGGGTCTACTCGTATATTGCTTGATATGAGTTTCCCTGATCTCTAAGATATCGCGTAGTACAATTGTAGATGCTTGATTCGCGAGCCTTCTGACCACTTGAGCCGTCTCTCGATCTTGCTTTATGCGTCCAATCGCAGTCTAGGGGTCTATAGATATCTTGCACTCCTGGGTTAATAATCTGGGATGATAGTATGGTGATCGGTCGATCTTCTTAATCATCGCTAGGTCAAATGATCCCATACGGAAAGAAGAAAGACACTCGTGCACTTAGAAATAATCTTATTCATTTTAAATGCCATTCAATTCCCAAAATTCATACATCTGACTAATCCTATTACGTTTGTTACGATCTACCACCACGTGTCGACTTCTGCTGTCGAGATTTGATCTTCCTTCGTATTCGGTGGCCCACATCGGACAACCGTGGCATTACTATCTAAAGATTGCGATGCACGAGATCAAGTCACCCAAGACCGCATCATCCAAGATCACATCATCCAAGATCACATCATTCAAGATCGCGCACCCAAGTTTGCATCATCCAAGTTGGCATCATCAAGATCGCATCGTCCAAGATCGCATCATCCAAGATCGCGGTGCACATGATCGCGATGTGTGGCGCACCTCGTGATATGGCTCACATCTACAGCAATACTAGTACTAAGTCGTAGTGTAACGGGGCATCCCGTTACATGGAATTGTCACTATAAGGAAAGTGACAAAAAAGAATATGAAGTTGAATATTTTTAAAACAATATCACCGAAGTGGTGATATTGAAGGGTCGACCAAAGAGTCTGTTCATTGGTTTATATCGTGATGATATCAACCCACCAATCGCCGCAAGACGCGCGCAATGAGTGGTGACGAGACGTCACCATACACTCAGTTATATTAGCATAATTAAGTTAAGTCAAACATAGAGACAGTAGTTAAAAGACTTAATCATATTAATACAACAGTTTTACTTTTTCCTTATCCTACGCTTCTCCGTTAGCCTCGTGTACGTCTGTCGGGGCACCCAAAACCCTTGAGTTAAGTTCACGCAAGGGTGTGCCCCGTTACACGTAGCGCGATCTGCGGTCCAAACTTCTCGATCTGCTCTACTACAAGTCTGCTTTTGTCTCAGCAGGTCGATATGTTCATCAACCTGATTTATTTACATATCTGCCTGTCGAGAAACTTGCTTGTAACGCAATTTACATTTCCAGCGCCGCGTCAAGTTCATGTTATATGAACTCGGCGACGGTGGAATGCTGTTGGTCTCTGTCTGGGCCGGACAATATGGCCCAAACAGCATTCTCATCCACCTTCGAACTGATACGTTTGACCGCGCTTCATTCGGGGTCACTTAGATAGAAGGAGATTTCACGCGTGGCCTTAAAGCTGTCGCCATCATCGGCCAACTTGTTCACGTTGGTCGAGAAGGTTGAGGTCGTTGAAAAGACTACAAAGTGCTACTTGGTGTAACGTGGCTCTTGCAGCTAGCACTGACTTTAGTGCGTAGCAAACTCTCGCGGACTACGGTGAGAACAAGTGACACGTTTGATGACGTACATACTACGCTTTAGAAGAAGGCTTTGTACTAACGACTAGGCTTCGTCTTATGAATGGAAACATGTGTTTGCATAATTTAGTCGTATAAACGTGCCTTGTCGGGTTATTCTTGTCAAAACGATATGATTACCAAAAACACATTGGTGATGTCTGCTTACCATCCATTGCGCGCGTCTAGTAGCGACTGGTGGTTTATCTGGTTGATGTACCGTGAACATCAACCATCAGGTGAAGCAACCCATCAAAGAAATATTACCCTCGGGGGTAATATTCCTTCAACCTTACTCTTATGAGTAATATCAATTGAACATTATCTAATTAGATCATGTTCAAATATTAAATAAAATAAATTAATTTTATCAAACGGGCTCACCCCGTCATATACATACCATCTTATAAGACTCGCCAAGACCTTCGCTAGCATTCCTAAAGTGTCTGTTCAATATTTCGAGCATTTTATTAACAAGTTGCCATAAGCTTACTACTACATGTTCCAGAGCGGCCGTTCGCGTGCCGACAACGTCTTCAAGCGCTTCAGTATTGGTATGTGTAAGTAGGTTATCTAAAAAAGCTACGGGTACGGCTCGTCGTTCTCGAATGCTTCACTTGGTGCAAACCCATGACGTTCTCACTTCTTATAAGCCCTCTGTGTCGATCGAAATGCCCGTCTCGTTGTTGCTAGGAAGCAAGAGAAGGCTATCTGGACAAGTTTGCGTTGATCCGAGTCGGCTCATACGCGGGGTTTTATATACTTTGCTTCTTGATTGTGCAACATGTGAAAAAGCCGTCAATGAACGAACTCGAAATTCCTCGAGCAACTGCTCACCGACTGGAAGTTTATCGAGCAAATCTAGCAAGTCTATCACATCCACAGACTCAGGGTATCTGCCAAGCCTAAAAGCGCTCGTGCCACTTTTTCGCCACTTTTTTATAATCCTCCTTGTATGACTACATGTGACTTGCCGCGATCATTCTACGAACGCCAATGTATTCAAATGCTACGCGCCATCGTCTCGAAATCCTGTCGTTCACCGCAACGCTAGCCAAAATAGCGTATTGGTTCCGCCACAACTTTAGTTAACTGTCCTGCTCCGCAACGAGAAATAACACTTAACAGAAGGTTTAGACACTGTTTGCCCTGTTGGTTGCACCAATGATCAAGTCGAAGCAGGAGACGACAGAGATAGCCGACACAGGGCATCTTTACTAGCAATTAAGGCTACCAAATACAATAGCTATCATGCACAACGGCCACCAAGTACAACAGCCACCAAGTACAACAGCCTTCAAGCAAAACAGCCTGCAATCCGAACATCCAACAAGTACGACAGTAAACAAGCACGACGGCAAAGAAGCACAACCACCAGCAAATAAGCACAACAGCGAATGCTCTTCATAAGGTAACTTCTCAAAGTGTCCGAGTTGCTGAGTTGCCGCTGCAGATCCGTAGTACTACGTCGGTCCTTGAACTTTTTCGTTGCCACTTGTCCCGCTCTTTCCATCGTCGCGTTGCCTCATGTGGAGTGGAAAGGGACCTACGCGTGTGCCTTTGTTATTTGGTCTTCATGTGCTATAGAGACCGCACTATTGATGGAAAAAGCGCCATCTGCCAGTTACATTGACTCTTGACGTCCAATCTGATAAAGTCAGTTGTGTCTTAATAACAAAAATTAGTCAGGTGGACCTCTTTGTCGAGCACGATGCAAGCTCAGGTCTATTGATTCTCTCGGTGGCTACGATGCCTATCAACAATCGAGCTGAGAACCTAGGCTTCTGATTTGGAAGGCATAGAGATGACCAAGCGTGCAATGCATTACCAGCATGAACGCACGTGCATTTCGCACATCCAGCGAGATTGTTGATCGATGAAAGTATGCAAAAGGTGAGCTGGTTGCTGCGGCTGTAGAACGAAGACCGATTGGTTAACTGTGCAAATACGTACAGATGAAGTTCACGATGAGCTTTGAGAATAAGCGCATCACGTCGATAATATCGACATGTATGTCGAAAGATGACCGCAGAGCGTGTACACGAAGATACCGCTGCCATGCTATAACTAGACTATTTTACGTCTTTTGCTCTACTGGCGGTGGAAATAGGCAATGCAAAGGCACATTCAATGTATTTACTTTTTATTCTAGCTGCATTCCACCAACTCCTGAACGCACGTCGCAGCGATTGATGACCAGCGGGTGGGTGCACAAGTGTCTCTCATCCAGTGATCACATGATGGCGCCAGTCAGTGAGCGTTTTTCTCCATTTGGGCTAAATGATCAGCCACTTTAGCGCCGTCGTTCATGGAATAGAGGGACTCTAACTCCTTTTGTTTACCAGGGCCTTGAATTTTAGCATATTCTAAGGAAAAGGCTTTGTGGGCGCGGTAGAGAGGATCACGTTGCGATAAAGCGGCGATTGAACCACGACCAGAGGGAAGCAGGAGACCTTCAAACTGACTGGGAGTCATATCCTTGTTCATCACCATATTCTGAAAGCGAAGTCGCTGCACCGGTTCAGCATGGGGTCGCAAATTAGTACGATCCATCAGCCTGGCAAAGATACTTGCCAATGCCGCCTCGTCTTTGACAGAAGATCGTTCCAGAAGTTGCACGGCTTCGTTGTCAGGAAACTCCTTCTTGGATTTCGGTTGATGAAGCGCGATGTATTTAAACCACCTGTATATTCCATCGTCCCTGGATTGAAGCGTCTTGAAAGCCTGTTCTGGACTTCTCCCCAAATACAGCAACCCCGCAATAATCACGTCAAACGTACGGTCTTCGACCGGCTTGGCAAGCTGTCTGATATGGCCTTCGATCGGCTTGACAGGCTGTGCATGAGGACGACGAGATCGGAACGAGCCGAATTTGTCCAGTAGCCCTTGAAACACTCTCTTCAGCGGTCCAAATATGCTGTCAAGCACAGGGCCTCTCTCCTCCTTGCTCCGGTCGTTCAGCGCACGTTTGTAGACAGCTGCACCGCCGGTCTTCGACAGTTCCTCCGCCGTGAGCGCAGCCGTTTCGGGACGATGGGCGTCGCTCGGATCGAGGGCGGCAGCATGAGTCAGGACCCCGCCGTTTACAACGAAGAAGACCAAGCAGAGCAGGCCGTGAATACGCATGCTGACGTTCTGCGCTAGACGAGAGATTTTGCCGAATGAGGAACGAGACCAACTGCCTCATTGACGAGCGCACGTGGACCCTTTCTCATCGGCTTTGCAAGGACTGACCCCAACGCCACGACATGAAGCCCAAGGATAGTACACGGCCGATGATTATGGTTGAATCTGAGGACCTCGCATCACGATAAGGCGACCGGCACTCTCGTTGTGAGACAGTTTTTCGGCACGCCACATCGCGGTAGATACCACACAGGGATCGGAACAGGCAACGCACAGCCGAGCCACCATCCACCAACCAACGTTGGTAGTCGTCACTTTCTTCTTGGTTGAATTCTCGTCGTAGCGCATCTTGTGCGTATACGTCAGCTCTCACCCTCCACAGCCATGATACATTTACGCATACGCGACAAGTCCGGCGTCAACACTCCGGAGGAAGGAAGAGAATGACATACAGGGCTCCAAGCGCATAAAAGCAGCACTCGAGACGAACGGATCCTCTACGATTCACCCCTGGACTCATCGAATCTCCCCTCCAGGGGTTGCTTTCCTTCGTGTAGTCTTGATAGTTCTACGGTGCGTGAAGGCATATGAATGCCCGTATCGCTACCGAGAAACGAGAGACGCAAAACACGCAATGTTTTATCGCAAGAGCTCGCTAGCATCTGCCAACACGAACGCTAGCTACTTTTGAGGGTGTCTGCCTCAAACCTCCTGCACCGTGAATGACAATGCCTGCAAGCACAGTCTCAGACTGTCGATTTGCGACCGCCCATGGTAGGACTAGGACGAAGAGCCCGACGGATAGGCTTGACAGTCATGCCGGATTGGCGTCGTGTTATTGTAGTGACAAGGACGGACTATCTAGGAAGAAGTAAACCGACGGTATCGCCGCTTCTACGTAGAATACGTGGAGCGATTGGAAGTAGAGATTGTGCTCTCACAGCTGCACACTCGGAACGAGCGTTGCGCCGAGACAGGCGGGTGGAGTGGGTCTTGCTTCGTTTGACGTGGCCATGAAAACACAGAGAACAAAGCATGCGCTAAAATAGCTCATGCAGAAGCCGGACAGGTACTTTATGGCCTGGAGAAGTTGGACCTTTCGAGCTGCCCGCTCAGTATCTGCATCACTTACGGAGTTGCAACCGATCGGGGATACTGAGCGTGCGTTGGTGAGGCGGCCCATGCGGGATAATATTGTGCGGGACTTGGAAGGTCTCCTCTCTCCTTCCCCGGATCAGCTTCTAGCATTGCGCTCCCGGTTGGCGGAGAACTATACAAGCCTTTCGGATGGAGCCAGCAGCATATGGGAATGACAGGAGTGGGTCTCGTCTTGCCATAATAGTTTTCCTGACGCCCCGGCTGACCAGGAACCCCGGACTCGGGCGCTCACTAGCTTATGGATTCGTTTTACTTGGAACGACAACCCTTGGGTTCTCGATACCCAAGGTAAGCCTCTGAAGCATACACAATTCGCTAGGGTCCCGTCGTGTCAGATTCGGGACCTCAACATTCTACGCACAGAGCCTCGAGAGTTTGCCTTCACGATTCCATCGCTTTGCGACGATTCCCCGCGACACTTGTATCCTAAATTACGGAGATGGGCCACCATGATTTTAATCGCGTCACCGACGATTGCGATCGGGGCGGGGTTGGATGGGGCGGACCTGACCTTACAGCACCCGCCGCCTTTTCGGCGACTATATGGGTGGACTCGACTTACCGACACCTTGGCGATAGGTACATGCCAGGACCAAGTTCCCCCAGTGGCACCCCCACTCACGTTATCCCTAAGGGGAGGACGGACTCCACTGGGTTTTGCACGGAGGTTTGCCGGCCTTACGGTGTCATTCCGAGCGTGAGTATGCGTACTGGCGACGTAAAACCTCACGGGGCCTGGGTTTTCATGCTCATCCGTCGCTTCATCGATTCCCTTGGAGTGTGTCGGAGACAATCGATAATGAACAAATATGGACAGCGGTTCAACGGAGTGCATTCCATTATCATAAGCGGCTGCTCCGTCCGGCACTACAGAAGTGGGTGACTCACTTCGAAGGCCAGACGTAGATAGACCTATGGCTCGAGGCGGTAGCAGATCAAAGTCCTGCTCACGTTTGGAATCATGCGAAGAGTTTCACAGAGTATCAAGTGTGGACTTGTTATCGTATTGCTGCCAACCAGATGGATCTATATCACGCCGGTCGATCCGTCGACCATAGCTGCAAAAAAGCTCGAGCTCTGCCATGGTTGCAAAGAGACCGCGTCACATATATTCTGGGACTGTCTCACAGCGCGGGCATATTGGAGCCTACTCATTCGTCATTGGACTGGGACGGGGGCGGGAGAAGTCGAGCTCACAGCCCGTTTTAGACACTGTACCCATCGTCGGGCTCCATCGCTACCTCACCGTCTACGTGAGCTTCTATTCATCGTTTTCAGGACGAACATCAGGCCCAGAGGAAGAATTTCGACGCATCTGGTTCGTTCTCTGCTCCATATGCCAAGTGCATCTCTGGGTGGAGCGCAATGCGGCGGTATTTCGTGGGCAGCTCTCATCCACGGTCGGGAGTGCGTTAGCTTTTTGGGAAGCGACTGCGGCAGCTGAAGGCGATCGCTATACGCGAACATCGGTCGGCGGTCACTGCAGTGAGCGGAGCGCGTCGTCTCGCCTGTACTGAATGACTGCGTCAAGACCCGCAAGGGCACCCGACTTCACGGGACATCAGTCACGACAAGCCGCCAACCCCAGCGCTTGTATCCTGACTGGCAAGATGTCTTTCAGACATCTTGCGCATGTTAATATGTGAATAGACGATCATGAAACTCCTCATCCACTCGGAACGAGCACGAGATTGCTTGTACTCTGGGAAAGGTCGAAAAGAGCTGCTCCTCGAAAGGCGCGCGCACGACCATGGCAGTGTGTGTTGCTTCCCTCGCTCAAGCACGAACACAGCGGCCACTTTTGCGTGCTTCCTACATCTATTGATCGTAAACACGCGAGTCTCGCGTTCTCGTTCTGCCCTTGTCCTATTGATTGGTAGCCTCTTTGACAGTCGCAATGCACGATCGCACAACAGCGCACATCAGCAGTTGTAGTCAAGTTGTTGAAGGCGGTGGTGTTAGCAATGCCTGTTTAGAAACGTTTCTGTCAGTCATAGTCACAGCAGGTTCAACTGCAAGAACATGTGACAGTGACACCTGATTGGTCGAGTCCAACAACATCTTGACAGATGGTGAGACGAGGCTACGACCGGTGACAGATGGTGCGACGAGAGCACGACGTAGACAGGTGTCGTGACAGGATGGTGACGAACCAGATGGCGGGACGAGGTGGCGACATGACCGTTGGGCGACATGGCGGCGTCTTTTGAAGATGAGCAGGATGACGGACGCAATCATGTTATGGTCAAGTTGCAGTGCATGTTTATATTATGGTGTTAGCGAACGAAGATAAGACACTAATATGTTCACTTCTACTTCTACCTCTTCGCACACAAGTGCATTAAACAACTCACGCAATTTCCGACAGGTCGTTGAACCCGTAGACACGACAGAGCAACAATTTTACTCTTGTGCTCGTGTGTGGAAGCGATAAACAGGTCGTACAAGTTTGCTGAACCGATCGGGCCACTCACTCCCGCGGTCCGTGGCGACCGACGGGCTGTTGAGGACCTTAGTAGACGACTTGAGGGTGGTTTGAACTTCGGGCAGAACGACGACAAATCGCGGAAGAAAATGGTGACTTTGTGTTGTGGCAGTAGTGACTAGAGCACCAACGTGAGTATTGCAATATTTCTAAAGCTTATAAACGTCAGTATGAAATTATGACGTCGTCAGCGAGACCCAAAGTGATTTGGTGTCATCAAAAATAGGCCGAGCCCCTATTGCACGAGTTTTGCTCAGCACGAAGTCGACATGTGTTTGTTCCGATTTCAGTATCACGACTCCAGTGACCTGCGATCGAGCAGGGACATTTCGTAACGGGGCACACCCTTGCGTGAACTTAACGCAAGGGTATCGTGCACCGACAAGCGTACACGAGGCAACCGAGGGAGCGGTAGGTAAGACAGAGGCAACACTGTCTTAGGTAAAAGCAGAACTGTTATATGAATATAATCAAGTCTTTAACCACTGTCTCTCTGTTTGACTTAACTTAATTATACTAATCTGGACGAATGTATGGCGACGTCTACTCACCACTCATTGCGCGCGTCTTGCGGCGATTGGTGGGTTGATATCATCAAGATATCAACCAATGAACAGACTCTTTGGTCGACCCTTCAATATCACCACTATTGGTGATATTGTTAAGAGAATATTCAACTTATTATTCTTTATTGTCATTATCTCTAAAATGACACTTCCATGTAACGGGCTGCCCCGTTACATCACCCCCCTTTAGTCATAGCCACCGTGTGACTATCGAAAATGTGGAGGCCACCCATTGGGCACCATGGGGACAGGGAGCACTTGTGTCCGTTCCATTCACTTTCCACCCGACCTCGCATAGTTAACATGTCTATGCGGGGTGACTCAAGACACGCACAGCCCGCTGCTGTGCTAGCCTCTGCGGCAGACGATTCGTCTTCTGCTGCTCGTTATCCGCCTGCAGCACCAGGTGCTGCAGGTGCACGCGGTATCGCACCGCGTGCGCATGATGACCCCGACATTGAGGTCATCTACTCTGGCGAGTCAGACGTGTCTGACTCGGGCAATGCTGCAGAGGCGTCTCGCTCACCGGCGACGCCTCAGTGTTCGCCAAGGCCACTGCCGAACGAACGGACTCGTGAGTTGCAACACAGTCTATTCGGCAGTGATGACGAATCTGATGATGAGTATGTTTGCTCATTACCGAAGTCAGCTCGTGCTCCTTCGCACGAGCGACCTGACGATGGTGCAATCCATCGTCATTCTGACAACCGTAGTACCGACAAAGGTACCACCGTGAAGCGTGATGAGGTGAAGCCGTGGCGTTTGCCCGAACGGCTCATCAATGGCTTGTCTCACGAGACAAGCCAACACCATCGAATACCCTTATTCGATGCGACTGAGCTTCACGGCTTGAGTTCCAGCGCGAAGAACTTTCGCGCTGAAGAAGATTTTTATCTCGATGTCTTTCTTAGACATCGATGGTACAACAGCAACCAAAAGCTTGACAAAACATCGCTTTTGGCTGCGTGGAACGCGTTCGTCCAAAACGTAAAGAATTTTGGACGAGAAGGGTGGCTCAAGAAACTTGAGGCAACACGCCTCAGGTTCGAACGGCGAACGCCAACCGGTGCTAGGTACCGGTTGCATTGTTTATCGAGTGAGGCAGGCATTCCTTGCCTCACATGGGGAGGCCCTTGTGCGAGTTGTGTTGACAACTCGCAGCGTGCACATAGGGATGTGTACTCCCTAAATTCGCCCTGGGGAAGGGCACACATCTCGGCTGAGATGCGTGACGCGATTGCAAACTTGCAATCCGTCTACAAGCGTTAAAAGCGCGTGTTTACCGATGGGCCACAGGACTCATCGGATGGGTCTCGTCATACTGGCGGACGAGACCTTCAACATCCATCAACAGCTGAGAGCGGGTCTCCCAGCTGTTCCAAGAGGGTGGATACCCCGCCACTGGACGAGGTAGCTCGTCCTTGATCCTGAATCGTCACGGTGATTCAAGATACGCTCCACTAGAAAGCGTTGATCACCGTGAGCATCCACCAAAGGATGTGGTGGAGGAGGAAAGACCTCCTCCAGATGATTCTGTTCACCATCTCGACCCTTACGAGATGGATCGCGCAATCGATGAATTGCGCGATGACTTGAAGCACGAGCGCGATCGGCGCTACGCTTTGACCGATACCATGCGGAAGAGCCGCAAGCGTCACGAGGCTGATCGGGCGAGGGATCGCGCCGATTATGCCACGGCGCAGCTTCAGGTTGAGCGGGATGTCCGCTCCCTATTCGGCGAGCTGGCGACAGCTCGCGGGGAGATATCTCGGTTGAATACCGAGGTATCATATCTGCACGACCAGACGGATCGTCTGGAGCGCGAACGCAAGAACTTGATGGATGTTCTTGAACGTGGGGGCTATCTTCATCGGAAGAAGAAGGCTCGTACTGACAGTACGACCTAAGCCTCCCCACGTAAAACGTAGGATACGTGCGCATCCTACGTGGCAATTCGAGTGTGTATGCATTGCCCTTGCGATGCAACACTCGAAATGGCCCAATGTATTTCGGCAGTAGTTTGCTACTGCCGACACTAGTGACTGCATGTCCAGGTAAGTTTACCGTTGACAGTAGTACTAGGTCGTTAACCTTAAATGAACGAACATTTGCTCTTCCATTCTTGTCTGCGTTCCGTTTCTGACGGTCCACCGCATTTGCGATGGAGTCCTGAACGAAACGGACTACCGCTTCTCGAGTCAGCAGGAAGTTCTCTGCTGACTCTTTTTTTGTCTTTCAGTGCACTTCGTGAGCACTGCTAAGAGATTGTTCTCTTCTTCGGCGAGGTTGTCTTCTTCCTCGCTGGCATAATCGTTGACGATGCTGAATATACCAGCATCGTCATCATCATCCGAGTCAGTAATAGCGTCGCCGCTATTACTGAGGTGATCTTCTTCATCGATGTCGACTTGATCGACATCAGCATCATACGTGACGACGTTAGCGTCGACACGTGATGAGCAAGAGCCAAGACGGTTTTTGCTAGATCGAGTCCCTCCCCCCTTATCCAAGAGTCACACTCTAGAAGGGTGGGCACACGTGGATGGCGTAGACCATTCACGTAAAACGGTGTGTGCTGTGTGGAAGCATGCACCGAATTATTGATGGCGAATTCCACCATGGGTAGGAATTCGCTCCAACTCGAAACGAGTGGACATATCCTCGAAGGATCTCTTCGAGGACACGGTTCGCACGTTCCGTCTGACCATCTGTTTCTGGATGGTCAGAAGTGGACATCTTCCATCGTGTTCCGAGAGTACGGAACACGGTTTGCCAAAATTCCGCTGTGAACCGAGGGTCACGGTCGGATACGAGTTCACGGGGTAACCCGTGGAGTCTAAAGACCGTGTCTAGAAAGACACGAGCACAACCTTGGGCCTTGATTGACTCAGGGACAGCAGCAAGATGCACCATCTTGCTGAATCGGTCAACAAACACAAGAATACCATTATTCTTGTGAGCGTCTTCGGGAAAACCGAAGACGAAGTCCATTGAAACGGACTGCCAGCACTCTGCCGGAACAGGCAGAGGTTGCAATGGCGCACGGGATGAAGAACTAGGCTTCACCCATTGACAAACCTCGCAAGCACGTATGTACCTGCGAACAAACTGATACTGGCGGGGCCAGTAAAAGTCGCGACTTACCGTGAGGTAAGTCTTTTCCCTTCCACGATGGCCGCTTGTTGGGGCATCGTGACACTCGTACATGATGCGCAACCGCAAATCATGATGATCGGGTACGACGACACGAGGCGTGTCGTCGGCAACAGCTGTATAGTACAGCAATCCGTTGCGTGTACTGTACCGATCCGATGAGGATCGGTACAAAGCCGGTAGATCTTTAAATGATTTACTTGATGGATTCAACAGATGATCCATTAATCGCAGAAGATCCTTATCTTCTGCGGATCCCTGTCGTACGTCGTCAAGTAAACTTGACGACGGGACACTGACTGATAGTGTCGCAACAGTGGGCTTATCCTCACTGTTGGATTGTGCGTCCGGCTCGAAATCGGGCCGGCGCGAAAGCGCATCAGCGACGACATTGAGTCGTCCTGGTTTATACTCCACGGAGAAGTTATACTCCGCGAAGAAAGACATCCACCTCGCCATCCTTTGCGAAAGGTGTGGGCTGGTTACGGCCGTGCGTAGTGACGCATGGTCCGTATAGACAACAAACGGTCTATCTCCCAAGAGATGAACACGAAACTTATCCAGTGCGTATTTCATGGCAAGTAGTTCCTTGTCATGCACTGGGTAATTACGCTCAGCTGCTTGCAGCTGACGCGACTGATAACAGATGACGCGCTCCGCGCCATCTGCATCGAACTGCATTAACGCACAGCCGATTGCGAAATCGCTGGCGTCACAGACCACATGAAATGGTCTGTCCTGATCTGCAATCGCCAAGATCGGCGATTGCATCAAGCTTCGCTTGATACCTTCATTGGAACGCTGGCACGTAGCGTTCCATGACCATTTTACATTTTTTTTGAGTAAACAAGAAAGATGAACAGTCATCTCGGCGTAGTTGCGCGAGTACTTGTGCAAGTACGCCGCTAGGCCAAGGAACTTCCTTAGTCCCATGACATCGACTGGCACTGGCCAGTCGGTGATCGCCTTGATCTTTTCGGGATCAGGGCGTACGCCGTGTTTACCCACGATGCACCCAAGAAGTGGTATTTCGCTAGCCGCGAATATACACTTCTTGAGGTTGGCGTACAACTTATGCTTGCGCATAAGTTGAAGAACCTGACGAACGTGAGTTCTATAAACTTCAACGTCCGTCTTTCCGTCCATAGCCCGGCTATGGACGAACACATCGTCGAAGTAACTCGGCGCAAAATCACGCACCAGTCTCAACAGATTTGTGACACATCTGTTGAATGTTGCGGGGGCATTGATTAGTCCCTGTGGCATAACTAGCCACTCCCACAGCATCCCGCTGGTATTTATCACTGCCGTGAACGGGATATTTCGTTCACGCATGAGGATCTGATAGAATCCATCCATCAGAACCATGGACGAAAAGAGGGTACTCTTTGATATACCATCTATGATGACGTCCTTCCTCGATATCGGCGTCTGAGCCGGTACCGTTGCAGCATTCAATTTGTTGAATGCGTGCACTATCCGCCACCCTCCTGTGGCCTTTCGCACACAGAAGGTCGGAGAGCTGTGAGGGAATGTTGATTCCCTCACATGGCCCGCTGCTAAGCGATCGGCAAAGAACTTGTCGATCGCTAGTACTTGTTCACGAGGCAGTGGCCACTGCTTCATGACACAATACTTCGAGCCCGTTTTGAGCTCGATCTCGTGTCGAGTGCCTTTGTCCTTAGGCAACTCGCACGGTACGGATTCAGGGAACACATCCCTGAATTCGATCAAATCCTTATACAAAGGATTTGCCTGAAGTGACTCCCAGGATTGGGACGCGTATCGCTCAATCCGAGTCTTCTCATCGAGGACACTTTCGTCCATCGATGAGCTGCTGAGAACCCGTTCGTTCTCAGCAAATACTGTGGCCGACCGAATATCGGCTACATACCCATCCTCTGTGACGAGTATGCAGATCTGCTTGCCTTTGCCACTACGCAGATCACGCAAGAACCGTTTTGATTCTAGATTTGGCAATTGAGTTATCTCCGAAGTTAACTTCGGAGGCACAATAATACCAAGCGTATAAGCCCCAACGCTTGATCCGTCATTGACCAAGAAGTTCAACGTCTTGGTTTCTTCCTAGGAACTTGCTCTCACATGCTGCTGAGGGATTGTCCACTCAGCTTGTTGAGATCCAAATTTCTCAGACAGTAACTACTGAGGAATTCCTTTCTTAAGCATGTGGAGACTTTTTATCGACGTCTTCTGACTGTGGCTGTACAACCACAGTCAGGCATCGATCCTCTACGGTCGACTCTCCAGTCGACATTGGATGTCCATATTGCCCTTTGAAGGCAACAGGTTTCTTTTGTCTACGATGCTGCCCACTAGGCATGCATCCATGTCCCGGTCCACTCGGCTTCTTCGAGTGGTGGACCTTTGGCGCTGCCAGTAATCTGTACAGCCGCCGGGAGCTTTCTCCACAGTGAAGTGATCAAATACACTGTGATCTTGTGCAGTCGTGCTAACGACCGTACCGCAAGTGAGTCCATCGCACTCACTAGCAGTACATCCACACGCTTGTGGACGATCCATGAAGTTCACCAGATGGCCATCTGATGAACAAGCGGCAGGTATCTTCACGGCCCGATGCTGCCAGCTCACCCTTGGATTGTATTTTCTGAGCCAAGGTAATCCCAGGATGACATCAAATTTGTCATCCAGATCTAGTACGATGAAGTCATCATCTTACTGTTTGTCTTCTAACGTGTAGTGGATTCCTACTACACGTTTCTTAACGGTAATCGATGCGCCTATTGCAAGGCGCACCGTCATCCTTGTGAGGGGAATGTAGCGCTCAACGAACTTGAGCCTACGACCCTCTAGTAACTGGCGTCGAACAAAGTTGTTCGACGCCCTACAGTCTACTAGGGCACGAAGCGACAAATCATTTGTCGCTTCCAACTTCATGTTGATGAGCGAAACGTCATCACCAGGTGCAGAGACACACAATGAGTGCGTGTCTGGAGCAACTTTCGTCAAGAGATTTGCAAATTCTCCTGAGATTGACGGATTAGTATGGCGCTCCGAAGCTACTGAACCCAGCCATTTTTGATGGTCCGCTTCGCCGTTGCGGATTCGCAACAGCGTTGGACCCACGTTCATTGTCCTTTCTGGCGAATGGTCGTCCATTTCGCTCAGTACTGTTTGGTACTGGGAGTGGAGCACTACACTCGTATGCGTAGTGCCCTAACTTCTGACAGCGATTGCAGAAGTGCAATCGCTTGTTGTTTGAAGAGCGAGGTCTCTCGCTCTCAACATAACAGAGGTCCATTGGTCCTGGACCTCCGATCTCTTGTCGTCTAGGTGGACGATAAGAGCTCGAGCTAGCATGAGCCTCTATCATGCTGAAGTCCTACTGTTCAAACTAAGATCGCTTCTTCAAGCGTATCCAGCTCCAATCAGAACAGGTGGCTCCTGACGGGGCCGTCTGCGAGCTCTTGCATGAACACCGTAATCAACGTGTGTTCATGAACTGGGTTGGCAGTTATACTTCTCGCTAAGAGTCTTATATGTTGTGCGTAAGCGTGCACATCACGCTTACCCTGCTTGAGTTTCAGGAGCTCAGAACGAGCCCTGAACTCAGCTCGTGGCGGCTCAAACGTTTGTCTAAGCCGGGCCTTGAAGTCATCTAGCGACCTAAACACATGTGGGTCGCTACTCTCGAGCCCCAGGGACCAAGTTTTGGCACGTCCTGCCAAGTGGGTTATGGCAAATGTAAGGTTCATTTCCTCATCGTCGACACGACGTGCTTTCAAGTCTCTGTCGAGTTCGACGAACTACAATAACAGGGAGTCCTCCGTGACTCCACTGTACTTGGAGATGTCAACCTTCATGACCTCGGGACGACGCGAATGTGTCGTCCCGCCCACAGCAGCATGGAATTGCTGCTGTCTCAACAGCTCTGTCTGTTGAGCACCGAGTTCTCTCAACAGCTCGGCCTGTTGAGAGCCTTGCTGTTGAAGCAAGGCTACTTTCTCCCTTTCAGCGACAAGTTCATTTTGAATGAACTTGGCTATAGCGGCATGTTGTTGGTCTCTGTCTAGAGAATCCAACATGGCGCTAATGGCGAACTCTCCTACGGTAGAACTCATTCGTTCTACCGCACCCCATTCGATGTCAATAAAATGGGTAAACCCCTCATGTGTGGCGTAAACGGTCTCCTCACCATCCAACATGTTCATATTGGATGATGTAGTTGTGGTCGCTGGAAGGACTACAAATTGCTGCCAGGTGCAACGGGGCACACCCTTGCGTGAACTTAACGCAAGGGTATCGTGCACCGGCAAGCGTACACGAGGCAACCGAGGAAGCGGTAGGTAAGACAGAGGCAACACTGTCTTAGGTAAAAACAGAACTCTTATATTAATATAATCAAATCTTTAACCACTGTCTCTCTGTTTGACTTAACTTAATTATGCTAATCTGGATGAATGTATGGCAACGTCTACTCACCACTCATTGCGCGCGTCTTGCGGCGATTGGTGGGTTGATATCATCAAGATATCAACCAATGAACAGACTCTTTGGTCGACCCTTCAATATCACCACTATTGGTGATATTGTTAAAAGAATATTCAACTTAATATTCTTTATTGTCATTATCTCTTCAAAGGACAATTTCCATGTAACGGGCTGCCCCGATACACATTTTGCAGCCGCAACCTTATCCACACGCATCCTTCTTTCGCGCCGGCGCACTATTCTATTAATTTGTCGCGCTGTAAAAGCGACTCCCCCGTCACCCCACGTAGCATTCGATACCCCACTTAGCAGCGAAAGCGTTTTGAAGACTTGCTTGATTTGATTGCTACAGTATTCCGTCTGGTACGGACGAACTACACCGTAGCTGATCACGCTCTCGTGATCACGCAATTGGGGTAAAGACAACAAAACGTAGGTTCATGTCTCGACGTTGATACATAGTAATTCGCTAAAGAACCGACGAACAGTTGCTCGACTCCTTGATATACAAGGCATATATCGCTAGTGCGGTAGTCGGTATTAGATAACAACAACTTGTTAAAGCATGAGGATCTGTTTCTTGCAGACTGTACTCGTGTGAGTCTGATACTTGTTTGTTCAAGAGCAGACTCTAGCCTTCATCAATTATCGATTCACGATATCAGGCGCACACAAACCGGTGTCGTTTTCAGAAGCTTAAAATTAGAGAGCAACACTCTATGATTTCCTATTTGCTGCTCCTTGTTGCGATATTTTGGCAGCTTCGACGTTGACTTTCTGCTGCGACACAAGAGTATAAAGACCTAGCCGTATCCACAAACATGACGTGGTATGACAAAGGCCACTCTAGAACTACACCCTGCGTTTAAGTTACCAGATGCGTGGGCCTCAGCACACGAAATGTGTTTACCTTAACGAGTTCGACGATCAGCGCATCTCCATAAACCGCTTCGCCCTATTTGTCAAAGTCATGACATGAGAAAGAGCTATTTCTGGTAGTCTACAACGATATGACGCTAAAATCGACAATCTGAGTAGAAGACTGATCTATGTTTTTTATCATCACGGTGTACAAAATTACTCCTGCTGCTCCCACCGTCAGTTAGAACGGGGTGAGCCCGTTGCGTAAAAGTCAATACGAATGTATCAAATTTTAAATATTATCTAAATAAATAATATTCAATTGACATTACTTGAAAAGAGGTAATGTTGACGAATTTTTACCTCCGAGGGTAATAATCGTAGTTGCTCCACTTCTTGGTTGATGTACACGGTACATCAGCTAAATTAACCACCAATCGCTTCTAGACGCGCGCAATGGGTGGTGAGCAAGAAACCCACATAGAAGATTGTATTTAACTTAGTTAGATGAAGACAAAGATGCTTTATTATAAAAAACGATTTTCAACACATCTCTATTTTCCCCTTTAAACAGAGCATTCTAGTTCTGTTTACTTCCTCGCGCTTCCTCACTCCACGTTCACGTGACGTCGTAAGTACGCAGCCGTGTGTTTGGTTTCACAAGATCTTACCAGTCATCTGGTAAGAGCGTGCCTCGTTACACCTAGTAGAATTTTGTATTCCGTCTAACGACCACAATCATCTCATTCAACATCAACATGTTGGGTAACGAAGAAAGCTTTCACGTCACGCGTGATGGCTATTACCACTTTGTGGTAAAGCGACAAGTGAAATTTGCGATTCAAGAAGGGTTCGTACTTAAGTTACATCGGACTTGGCAGACGGTTGGCAACGCCGGTCCCACAACTGGTCGGATCACGTCCAATGGACGGTTAGAAAGAACCGGACAGCAGATCAGACAGGATGGAACGTGTGATATCGGGCTAAAGTATGACGGGCGAATGGTACGATTAATGGAGATGGTGTTATTGTCATGGGGGCGATTGCACTGGCGATCAGTCGATCAAGAAGGAAACCGCGATCAGCAAGGCGATCGCGATCAGGGTGGTGATCGAGATCGTGATCAGTTATCAGGTGTGTGACGCGATCAGGTTAGGGTGGGTTACACCATACGATCGGCGACCAGAAAGGCTACTGTGATCGGACAAGTAGATCAGGTGTGTGCCACGCTAGTACAAGGTTGATACATTCTAGCGGGAACGACGCGGGGACTGCGATGTCTAAGACATGGAGATAGGGATAGGGTTGTTGGGTTTGATTAGTTAGCAATAAATAGTTCAATTTGCTTCAAAGTACACGTGTCGACTTCTCCTCCGAGTGAATCACTGGTCACCTGACGTCAATGAAAGGCACATACTTTAATCAAGTGATATCTCTGGATTGTTTGGCTAGGGATCAAGAACTATCAAACAAAACTCCAACTGCAACTGGACGCAGTAAACCTTTTGTGGTTAAGTACCCAAGATCGCGAGACGGCTCAAGTGGTCAAAAGGCTCACAAATCAACATCTATATTTTGGACAAGACGATCTGTTTCAGATCAGGGTGACTCATATCGTTCACCCTACAAGTATACAAGTGATCTCGTGAAAAATTTTGCAAGGTTACGTCAACCCCGATCGCGGTGTAAAGACTTCCACACCGAGAACAAACCTCGACCCCTCCGCGAACAAGGTCAAGTTTTCCATTGACACGGGTCCACCTGGAAGAGTGCAACCCGACCCACCGGCGGGTACACAAGGCGGGGAAGGCTATTAAGAACACGGAATCGGAGTACCCCCTCCGTTAGTCGTTCGTCCGGGCGCAGGTGAACAGTTGAGATCGACTACTCAAAATAGCGATCACCAGTCCACCACACCTTAAGTGACATCAAATGGAGTGCGGTAAGACGTATGAGTACTACCGTAGGCGAGGTCGCTATTAGCGCCATATTGGCGACTCTCAACTGAGACCAACAACATGCCGCTATAGCCAAGTTCATTCAAAATGAACTTGTGGCCGAAAGAGAGGAAGTAGCCTTGCTTCACCAGCAAGGCTCTCAACAGTCCGAGCAGTTGAGATAGCTCGGTGCTCAACAGACAGAGCCGTGAGACAGCAATAATTAAATGCTGCTGTAAGTGGGACGACACACACGCGTCGTAACGAAATCTTGAAGGTCGAGATCTAAGTACAGAGGATTCGAGGAATATTTCCTGTTATTGTAGTTCATCGAACTAGACAGAGCCAGAAAGGGACGTTGAAAACGACGATGAGCAAATGAAACTGACATTTACCTCAACCCACTGGGCGGACGTGCCGAGACTTACGCCTTAGGGATATAGATGAGCAACCCATATGCTTTTAGGTCGCTAGATGACTTCAAGTCCCGGCTCAGACAAACGTTTGAGCCGCCACGAGCTGAGTTCAGGGCTCGTTCTGAGCTCCTGAAACTCAAGCAGGGTAAGCGTGATGTGCACGCTTACGCACAACATATACGACGCCTCGCGAGTGTTGTAACTTTCAACCCAGTACATGAACACACGTTGATTACGGTGTTCATGCAAGAGCTCGCAGACGGCCCCGTCAGGAGCCACCTGTTCTGATTGGATCTGGATACGCTTGAAGAAGCGATCTTAGTTTGAACAGTAGGACTTCAGCATGATAGAGGCTCATGCTAGCTCGAGCTCTTATCGTCCACCTAGACGACAAGAAACCGGAGGTCCAGGACCAATGGACCTCTGTTATGTTGAGAGCGAGAGACCTCGCTCTTCAAACAACAAGCGATTGCACTTCTGCAATAGCTGTCAGAAGTTAGGGCACTACGCATACGAGTGTAGTGCTCCACTCCCAGTACCAAACAGTACTGAGCGAAATGGACGACCATTCGCCAGAAAGGACAATGAACGTGGGTCCAACGCTGTTGCGAATCCGCAACGGCGAAGCGGACCATCAAAAATGGCTGGGTTCAGTAGCGTCGGAGCGCCATACTAATCCGTCAATCTCAGGAGAATTTGCAAATCTCTTGACGAAAGTTGCTCCAGACACGCACTCATTGTGTGTCTCCGCACCTGATGATGAGTTGCCCTTCGTAACCTTAACATTGGAAGTGACAAATGATTTGTCGTTTCGCGCCCTAGTTGACTGTGGGACGTCAAGCAACTTTATTCGTCGAAAGTCACAAGAGGCTGGAAGTATCATTTTCGTGAAGCGGGAGATCCCCTATAACAATAAGGACGGTGTGTCTAGCGACAAAAGCATCGATCACTGTTAAGAAGCGTGTAGACGGAATCCACTACACGTTAGAAGACGAACAGTACGATGATGACTTCATCGTACTGGATCTGGAAGACAAATTTGATGTCATCCTGGGATTACCTTGGCTCAGAAAATACAATCCAAGGGTGAGCTGGCAGCATCGGGCCGTGAAGATACCTGCCGCTTGTTCATCAGATGGCCATCTGATGAACTTCATGGATCGTCCACAAGCGTGTGGATGTACTGCTAGTGAGTGCGATGGACTCACTTGCGGTACGGTCGTTAGCACGACTGCACAAGATCACAGTGTATTTGATCACTTCACTGTGGAGAAAGCTCCCGGCGGCTGTACAGATTACTGGCAGCGCCAAAGGTCCACCACTCGAAGAAGCCGAGTGGACCGGGACATGGATGCATGCCTAGTGGGCAGCATCGTAGACAAAAGAAACCTGTTGCCTTCAAAGGGCAATATGGACATCCTATGTCGACTGGAGAGTCGACCGTAGAGGATCGGTTCCTGACTGTGGTTGCACAGCCACAGTCAGAAGACGTCGAGGGAAAAAGTCTCCACATGCTTAAGAAAGGAATTCCTCAGTAGTTACTGTCTGAGAAATTTGGATCTCAACAAGCTGAGTGGACAATCCCTCAGCAGCATGTGAGAGCAAGTTCCTAGGAAGAAACCAAGACGTTGAACTTCTTGGTCAATGACGGATCAAGCGTTGGGGCTTATACGCTTGGTATTATTGTGCCTCCGAAGTTAACTTCGGAGATAACTCAATTGCCAAATCTAGAATCAAAACGGTTCTTGCGTGATCTGCGTAGTGGCAAAGGCAAGCAGATCTGCATACTCGTCACAGAGGATGGGTATGTAGCCGATATTCGGTCGGCCACAGTATTTGCTGAGAGCGAACGGGTTCTCAGCAGCTCATCGATGGACGAAAGTGTCCTCGATGAGAAGACTCGGATTGAGCGATACGCGTCCCAATCCTGGGAGTCACTTCAGGCAAATCCTTTGTATAAGGATTTGATCGAATTCAGGGATGTGTTCCCTGAATCCGTACCGTGCGAGTTGCCTAAGGACAAAGGCACTCGACACGAGATCGAGCTCAAAACGGGCTCGAAGTATTGTGTCATGAAGCAGTGGCCACTGCCTCGTGAACAAGTACTAGCGATCGACAAGTTCTTTGCCGATCGCTTAGCAGCGGGCCATGTGAGGGAATCAACATTCCCTCACAGCTCTCCGACCTTCTGTGTGCGAAAGGCCACAGGAGGGTGGCGGATAGTGCACGCATTCAACAAATTGAATGCTGCAACGGTACCGGCTCAGACGCCGATATCGAGGAAGGACGTCATCATAGATGGTATATCAAAGAGCACCCTCTTTTCGTCCATGGTTCTGATGGATGGATTCTATCAGATCCTCATGCGTGAACGAAATATCCCGTTCACGGCAGTGATAAATACCAGCGGGATGCTGTGGGAGTGGCTAGTTATGCCACAGGGACTAATCAATGCCCCTGCAACATTCAACAGATGTGTCACAAATCTGTTGAGACTGGTGCGTGATTTTGCGCCGAGTTACTTCGACGATGTGTTCGTCCATTGTCGGACTATGGACGGAAAGACGGACGTTGAAGTTGACAGAACTCACGTTCGTCAAGTCCTTCAACTTATGCGGAAGCGTAAGTTGTACGACAACCTCAAGAAGTGTATATTCGCGGCTAGCGAAATACCACTTCTTGGGTGCATCGTGGGTAAACACGGCGTACGCCCTGATCCCGAAAAGATCAAGGCGATCACCGACTGGCCAGTGCCAGTCGATGTCATGGGACTAAGGAAGTTCCTTGGCCTAGCGGCGTACTTGCACAAGTACTCGCGCAACTACGCCGAGATGACTGTTCATCTTTCTTGTTTACTCAAAAAAAATGTAAAATGGTCATGGAACGCTACGTGCCAGCGTTCCAATGAAGGTATCAAGCGAAGCTTGATGCAATCGCCGATCTTGGCGATTGCAGATCAGGACAGACCATTTCATGTGGTCTGTGACGCCAGCGATTTTGCAATCGGCTGTGCGTTAATGAAGTTCGATGCAGATGGCGCGGAGCGCGTCATCTGTTATCAGTCGCGTCAGCTGCAAGCAGCTGAGCGTAATTACCCAGAGCATGACAAGGAACTCCTTGCCATGAAGTACGAACTGGCTAAGTTTCGTGTTCATCTCTTGGGAGATAGACCGTTTGTTGTCGATACGGACCATGCGTCATTACGCACGGCCGTAAACAGCCCACACCTTTCGCAAAGGATGGCGAGGTGGATGTCTTTCTTCGCGGAGTATAACTTCTCCGTGGAGTATAAACCAGGACGACTCAATGTCGTCGCTGATGCGCTTTCGCGCCGGCCCGATTTCGAGCCGGACGCACAATCCAACAGTGAGGATAAGCCCACTGTTGCGACACTATCAGTCAGTGTCCCGTCGTCAAGTTTACTTGACGACGTACGACAGGGATCCGCAGAAGATAAGGATCTTCTGCGATTAATGGATCATCTGTTGAATCCATCAAGTAAATCATTTAATGATTTACCGGCTTTGTACCGATCCTCATCGGATCGGTACAGTACACGCAACGGATTGCTGTACTATACAGCTGTTGCCGACGACACGCCTCGTGTCGTCGTACCCGCTCATCATGATCTGCGTTTACGCATCACGTACGAGTGTTACGATGCCCCAACAGGTGGTCATCGTGGGAGAGAAAAGACTTACCTCACGGTAAGTCGTGACTTTTACTGGCCACGCCAGTATCAGTTTGTTCGCAAGTACATACGTGCTTGCGAGGTTTGTCAACGGGCGAAGCCTAGTCCTTCATCCCGTGCGCCATTGCAGCCTCTGCCTGTTATGGCAGAGTGATGGTAGTCCGTTTCAATGGACTTCGTCTTCGGTTTTCCCGAATACACTCACAAGAATAATGGTATTCTTGTGTTTGTTAACCGGTTCAGCAAGATGGTGCATCTTGCTGCAGTCCCTGAGTCGATCAAGGCTCAAGGTTGTTCTCGTGTCTTTCTAGACACGGTCTTTAGACTCCACGGGTTACCCCGTGAACTCGTATCCGACCGTGACCCTCGGTTCACGGCGGAATTTTGGCAAACCGTGTTCCGCACATTGGGAACACGATTGACGATGTCCACTTCTGACCATTCCGAAACAGATGGTCAGACGGAACGTGCGAACCGTGTCCTCGAAGAGATCCTTCGAGGATATGTCCACTCGTTTCGAGTTGGAGCGAATTCCTACCCATGGTGGAATTCGCCATCAATAATTCGGTGCATGCTTCCACACAGCACACACCGTTTTACGTGAATGGTCTACGCCATCCACGTGTGCCCACCCTTCTAGAGTGTGACTCTTGGATAAGGGGGGAGGGACTCGATCTAGCAAAAACCGTCTTGGCTCTTGCTCATCACGTGTCGACGCTAACGTCGTCACGTATGATGCTGATGTCGATCAAGTCGACATCGATGAAGAAGATCACCTCAGTAATAGCGGCGACGCTATTACTGACTCGGATGATGATGACGATGCTGGTATATTCAGCATCGTCAACGATTATGCCAGCGAGGAAGAAGACAACCTCGCCGAAGAAGAGAACAATCTCTTAGCAGTGCGCACGAAGTGCACTGAAAGACAAAAAAAGAGTCAGCAGAGAACTTCCTGCTGACTCGAGAAGCGGTAGTCCGCTTCGTTCAAGACTCCATCGCAAATGCGGTGGACCTTCAGAAACGGAACGCAGACAAGAATGGAAGAGCAAATGTTCTTTCATTTAATCTTAATGACCTAGTACTACTGTCAACGGTAAACTTACCTGGACACGCAGTCACTAGTGTCGGCAGTAGTAAACTACTGCCGAAGTACATTGGGCCATTTCGAGTGTTGCATCGCAAGGGCAATGCATACACACTCTAGTTGCCACGTAGGATGCGCACGTATCCTACGTTTAACGTGGGGAGGCTCAGGCCGTATTGTCAGTACGAGCCTTCTTATTCAGATGAAGATAGCCCCCACGTTCAAGAACATCCTTCAGGTTCTTGCGTTCGCGCTCCAGACGATCTGTCTGGTCGCGTAGATGAGAGACCTCAGAACTGAAACGAGAGATCTCTCCGCGAGCTGTCGCCAGCTCGCCAACGAGGGAGCGGACGTCGCGCTCGACCTGCAGCTGCGAGACCGCATACTCAGCGCAGTGCTTAGCATGCTCCGTCTCGTGTTCCTTGCGGTTCTTTTGCCAGGTATCAGTCAAAGCGTAGCGCCGGTCGCACTCGTGCTTCAAGTCATCGCGCAATTCATCGATTGCGCGATCCATCTCGTAAGGGTCGAGATGGTGAGCCGAATCATCTGGAGGAGGTCTTTCCTCCTCCACCACATCCTTTGGTGGATGCTCACGGTGAGCAACGCTTTCTAGTGGAGCGTATCTTGAATCACCGTGACGATTCAGGATCAAGGACGAGCCACCTCGTCCAGTGGCGGGGGTATCCACCCTCTTGGAACAGCTGGAGCCCCGCTCTCAGCTGTTGATGGATGTTCAAGGTCTCGTCCGCCAGTATGACGAGACCCATCCGATGCGTCCTGTGGCCCATCGGTAAACACGCACTTTTAACGCTTGTAGACGGATTGCAAGTTTGCAATCGCGTCACGCATCTCAGCCGAGATGTGTGCCCTTCCCCAGGGCGAATTTGGGGAGTACACATCCCTAGATGCACGCTGCGAGTTGTCAACACAACTCGCACAAGGGTCTCCCCATGTGAGGCAAGGAATGTCTGCCTCACTCGACAAACAGTGCAACCGGTACCTTGCACCGGTTGGTATTCGCATTTCGAACCTGAGGCGTGTTGCCTCAAGTTTCTTGAGCCACCCTTCTCGTCCAAAATTCTTTACGTTTTGGACGAACGCGTTCCACGCAGCCAAAAGCGATGTTTTGTCAAGCTTTTAGTTGCTGTTGTACCATCGATGTCTAAGAAAGACATCGAGATAAAAATCTTCTTCAGCGCGAAAGTTCTTCGCGCTGGAACTCAAGCCGTGAAGCTCAGTCGCATCGAATAAGGGTATTCGATGGTGTTGGCTTGTCTCGTGAGACAAGCCATTGATGAGCCGTTCGGGCAAACGCCACGGCTTCACCTCATCACGCTTCACGGTGGTACCTTTGTCGGTACTACGGTTGTCAGAATGACGATGGATTGCACCATCGTCAGGTCGCTCGTGCGAAGGAGCACGAGCTGACTTCGGTAATGAGCAAACATACTCATCATCAGATTCGTCATCACTGCCGAATAGACTGTGTTGCAACTCACGAGTCCGTTCGTTCGGCAGTGGCCTTGGCGAACACTGAGGCGTCGCCGGTGAGCGAGACGCCTCTGCAGCATTGCCCGAGTCAGACACGTCTGACTCGCCAGAGTAGATGACCTCAATGTCGGGGTCATCATGCGCACGCGGTGCGATACCGCGTGCACCTGCAGCACCTGGTGCTGCAGGCGGATAACGAGCAGCAGACGAAGAATCGTCCGCCGCAGAGGCTGGCACAGCAGCGGGCTGTGCGTGTCTTAGGTCGCCCCGCATAGACATGTTAACTATGCGAGGTCGGGTGGAAAGTGAATGGAACGGACACAAGTGCTCCCTGTCCCCATGGTGCCCAATGGGTGGCCTCCATATTTTCGATAGTCACACGGTGGCTATGACTAAAGGGGGGGGATGTAACGGTGGAGCCCGTTACATGGAAGTGTCACTTTTCTTAAAGTGACAAAAAAGAATATGAAGTTGAATATTCTCTTAACAATATCATCGAAGCGGTGATATTGGTGAAGCGACCAAAGAATCTGTTCATTAGTTGATATCTTGATGATATCAACCCACCAATCGCCGCAAGACGCGCGCAATGAGTGGTGAGTAGACGTCGCCATACATTCATCCAGATTAGCATAATTAAGTTAAGTCAAACAGAGAGACAGTGGATAAACGACTTAATTAAATTAATATAAGAGTTCTACTTTTACCTTATCTACGCTTCCTCGTTTGCCTCGTGTACGTCTGTCGGGGCACCCAAGACCTTGCGTTAAGTTCACGCAAGGGTGTGCCCCGATACATACACAGTACGACTTTTAAAGCAAGGCTTAGCGCTGAACGACTAGACTTAGTAAAAAAGGAAAATTGTATTGATACAATTCGTCCTAAAACTGTATAATCTTGTTGGTCTTGTCATAACGATATGATTGTCAAAAGCATATATGGAGACGTCTACTAACCAACCATTGATCGCGTATAGCAGCGATTTTTGGGTTGATATATTGATATATCAACCAATGAGTAGACCCTGATGGTCACTGCAACAATATCACTGGACTTAGTGGTATTATAGTGAGAACGTGAGACTTATTATTTTGTATTATTATTTTGTCATAATATGATATAATGTAACAGACTCACCCCCTTATACCCCCTTTAATTGATCTTTACACTAGTGACAAAGTCGATTAAGGGTCCCCTGTTGGAATTATTTAAAAAAGAACACTTGTTGGGTCAGATCTACTCATTATGACCTCGCATCGAAGGCTAACAAGCCTTACGAGGCTCAGCAAAAGCCGCTAAGAAGTCAACCGCTTACGCTAACGCGGCAGACGATTCTTCGTCTGAAGCTTTGTCTTTACCATCAGAATATGTAGCTGCGGGTGCACGTGGTACCGAACCACATGCAGATAATGGTTCCGATGTGGGGCTCATCTACTCTGGAGAGTCGGATGGTATTTCGACTTGGCAAAGATCGCTACGCCGCGCAGATTACCTGTGGCAGTTATTTCGAAGCCTTTGAGCGAGAAGGTTTGACCAAACTAGATGAGTCATGAGTAACGTCATATTCTAAATGGGTCGAATGATCATCGAAATTGCCCATTATCTTCACCTGACCCTGCGCACTCTCAGTCGCATGATTTCGAATATCGCTCGGTCCATTTTTTTTAAAGTTTGTGAAACCACACTCTCTATTAGTTCCACGCCGGAGACTCCAGCCGTACAGCGAGCCCCCGATAACAAGCCGTGGTATGCTAGAACGGATATTTAACAGGTTGTCTGATGAGATAAATATTACCATCAACTACCCTCATACGATGATTCAAGCCTTACAGGCATTGAAGTCAGCGCGAGCAACTTTGCACTAAACAAAAATCTGTTTTGATGGTTTTAGCATCATTGGTACAGCGGAAACCACAATCGTGACATAAAATTTGATGTTTGCTGATTGAAACGCCTTCATCCGCAATGAATACGACACAGAGCGCGAAACATGGCTGCAAAAATTTGATGGCGCGGAATAAGATTGATAATAGGACTCCAACCGGTGCACGATTTAGTTTGCCTCGGTTGTATCATGAGGCATGTATTTCTTGCCTTACGTGTCGTGACCATGTACGAGTTTTAAAGAAAGCTCATAGCGTACCAAAGAAGAAGCATTTACCTTAGTTCTCCCGGGGTGAAGGCTCACAGCTCACAGCTCAGCAGAGATGCGCGACGCGATCGCTAATTTGAAGTATGTGTATCAGTGCACTGGCGCGTATTTTTTGCATCGGACGTTTAATTTATCGGAAAAGCCTGGTTGGACTGATCGACCAGGCTTGCAATATCCGTAAACAGTTGGGAACGAGGCAACTAGATGTTGTGCGAGAGAGGGTACCCCCGTTAGAAAACGAGGTGGCTCGTTCTCCGCCAATTAAATTCGTATTGGATTAAGATACACAATACGTGAAAGTGTTGATCACCATGCGAGTCAATAACGGATGTAACGGATGCGGGAAGACCAGGTCCGACTCAAATGTCGGACGTGAAGGAGACGGTCGATAGCCACAAGTGCTTCCTCTGCTGTTTACAGGATCATCTAGATCACGACAGCAAGTGTCGACGTGAGTTATCGGAGACGATGCAAAGCTACCGTACCGATAGTGAGAATGAGAGAGCGCAGTCTGCGTTATTCGAGTTGAAGTACAAAAGGGGGAGATCGTCGCTTGCGCTGTGTACTAGAAGCATCTCGATGTGAAAGTGCGTCGATGAAAAACCAACTTGAGAGTTCATTTTACGAACACATGAAACTGTTGAGGTTTCTTGAGCGTGCTGACTGTTTCCGTTATCGGGAAACGCCACGTACTGATGATACGGGCGGAGACAGTCAACATAGGATGTAGGATGTATTTGCATACAACGAGGCAACGTTATCGTGTATGCAGTACCATAGAGATGCAGTACATAAAATGAGCCGATATATTGCGGTATTACTTTACTACTGACGACATTGCTAACTACATATATAGACAGAACTACTGTAGACAGTAGTGCTCATTCATTAACTGTAGATGAACGAGCGTTTGATCTTCAATACTTATCAGCGTTACATTTCTGTCGGTTCACCACGCTGGAGATGGCGTACTGCACAAAACAAACCACTGGTTTCCGGGATGCAGTATTTTCTCATGCTGACTATGTCGATTTTTGCATCAGTATGCTTAATGCGCACGTCTAAGATTTCTATCGCTTCTTCTGATGGTGTCACCATCCTCGCTTGTAGCATCATTAGCGATGATAAAAAGTAGCATCGTCATCATTAGTTATTCATTGAGACATAGTCGTTATTGCTGAAATTGTATCTGCATCGTTGTCGACCTCGTCGACATCGCCATTGTACGTGATGACGTAAGCGTCGACACTTCATGAGCAACATCTGACAATTTGTTTCATGAGCGAAAGTCACGCACTTAAAGAGCGTCAATACGTGAACGGCATAAATCATTCAGGAAGAAAGATGTATGCGTTGTGGACGCACGAGCGGAACTGTTGATGAAGAATTTGACTATCGGCAAAAGTTCACTTAAACATGTAAGAGAGAGACGTATTTTCGAAGTATATCTCCGAGGATACCACTGGCACGTTTCTTCAAACAGTCTGTTTCCGTATGGCCAAATATTGACATTTTTATATGTATTCTAAGTAGTCGGAACACAGACTGCCAGAATTCCGCCGTGAACGGAATTTAAGGGTGTAAGACGAGTTTACGGGGTAGCTCGTAAATTCGAAATACCGTGTCAATAAATACATGGGTGGAGATCTGTGACGCGACATATTCGGGGGCTTCAGCAATATGCACCATCTTGCTGAATTGATTCACAAACAAAAGAATGCCACTAATTTTTTGATTGTCCTTGGGAAACCAGAAGAAGAAGTCAATAAAAGAACCCATAGTTCTTTGCTAGAACATACAGAGGCTGTTGAGGTGCACAGAATAAAGGACTTGAACTCACTCGTTGACACACTTTGCAAGCGTGTACGTAATTGTGCACAACGGATACTGGAGGAGGCAGTTAAAGTCACGACATTCCGTAAGGTAAGCATTTCCTCTACCACATTTCTCACTTGATGAGGCATCGTTACAATCATACATGATGCGCATGCTCAAATCATTATGATTTTAAACCGCTACACGATGCCTGTAGCCAACAACGGTTGTATGATTCAGCAACCAGTTGCGTGTTGTGTACCGATACGGTACGCTGACAACAAATATTGTAAATATTTCCGGGATAATTTCACGAGGCGATTCATCATACGTAGGAGATCCCTGTCTTCTACTTATGCCTTTCTTGCGTCCTCAAATTCTGTCGACGACGGCAGACTAAATGATAGCGTCGCAACAGTGGAATTGGTCTCACTGTTGACCTGCGCAGTAGGCTAGATATTGAGCCGACGGGAGAGCGCATAAGCGACGACATTTCGTCGTCCTGGTTTGGACTCAATGAAGAAGTGAAAACTCCGCAAAAGAAGACATCCACTTTTCCATTCTATATGAGAGGTGGGTACTATATACGGCCGTTTGTAATGACGCATGGTCCCTATAGACGATGACTGATTTACCTCTGAAGAGAAAGACACGGAAAAAAGCCGGTGAACATTTCATCGCAAAGCGTTCCTTTACTGCATTGGGTAATTACGATCAGGTGCTTGCAGCTGACGCGATTGATAGCAGACGACGCGCTCTGCGCCATCTGTATCAAATTTCATCAACGCACAGCCGATCGTAAAAGCGCTGGCGTCACGGACCACATAAATGGTATTTCCTGATCTACAATCTCCATTAAGGATATTGCATCAAGCTTTGTTTGATACCTTCATTGGAACGCTGGCACGTAGCGTTCCATGACCATTTTACATTTTTCTTGAGTAAACAAGAAAGATGAACAGTCATCTCGGCGTAGTTGCGCGAGTACTTGCGCAAGTGCGCCGCTGGCTCAAGGGTTTTCCGAAGTCCCTTGACATCGACTGGCACGGGCCAGTCGGTGATCACCTTGATCTTTTCGGGATCAGGGCACACGCCGTGTTTACCCACGATGCACCCAAGAAGTGGTATTCTCTAGCCGCGAATATACACTTCTTGAGGTTGTCGTACAACTTACGCTTCCGCATAAGTTTAAGGACTTGACGAACGTGAGTTCTGTCAACTTCAACGTCCGTCTTTCCGTTCATAGTCCGACAATGGACGAACACATCGTCGAAGTAACTCGGCGCAAAATCACGCACCAGTCTCAACAGATTTGTGACACATCTGTTGAATGTTGCGGGGGCATTGATTAGTCCCTGTGGCATAACTAGCCACTCCCACAGCATCCCGCTGGTATTTATCACTGCCGTGAACGGGATATTTCGTTCACGCATGAGGATCTGATAGAATCCATCCATCAGATCCATGGACGAGAGGATGGTACTCTTTGACATACCATCTACGATCACGTCCTTCCTCGGTATCGGCGTCTGAGCCGGTACCGTTGCAGCATTCAATTTGTTGAATGCGTGCACTATCCGCCACCCTCCTGTGGCCTTTCGCACACAGAAGGTCGGAGAGCTGTGAGGGAATGTTGATTCCCTCACATGGCCCGCTGCTAAGCGATCGGCAAAGAACTTGTCGATCGCTAGTACTTGTTCACGAGGCAGTGGCCACTGCTTCATGACACAATACTTCGAGCCCGTTTTGAGCTCGATCTCGTGTCGAGTGCCTTTGTCCTTAGGCAACTCGCACGGTACGGATTCAGGGAACACATCCCTGAATTCGATCAAATCCTTATACAAAGGATTTGCCTGAAGTGACTCCCAGGATTGGGACGCGTATCGCTCAATCCGAGTCTTCTCATCGAGGACACTTTCGTCCATCGATGAGCTGCTGAGAACCCGTTCGCTCTCAGCAAATACTGTGGCCGACCGAATATCGGCTACATACCCATCCTCTGTGACGAGTATGCAGATCTGCTTGCCTTTGCCACTACGCAGATCACGCAAAAACCGTTTCGGCTCTAGCGTTGGCAACTGAGTTATCTCTGAAGTTAACTTCGGAGGCACAATAATACCAAGCGTATAAGCCCCAACGCTTGATCCGTCATTGACCAAGAAGTTCAACGTCTTGGTTTCTTCCTAGAAACTTGCTCTCACATGCTGCTGAGGCCCTGATCCCTCAGCAAGTGACTTTTGAGGAATTACTTCCTCAAGTACGTGGGGACTTATTCCCTCGACGTCTTCTGACTGTGGCTGTGCAACCACAGTCAGGAACCGATCCTCTACGGTCGACTCTCCAGTCGACATAGGATGTCCATATTGCCCTTTGAAGGCAACAGGTTTCTTTTGTCTACGATGCTGCCCGCTAGGCATGCATCCATGTCCCGGTCACCTCGGCTTCTTCGAGTGGTGGACCTTTGGCGCCGCCTGTACTTCTATACAGCCGCCGGGAGCTTGCTCCACAGTGTAGTGATCAACTACACTGTGATCTTGTGCAGTCGTGCTAACGACCTAACCACAAGTGAGGCCATCGCACTCACTCGCAGAACATCCACACGCTTGTGGACGATCCATGACGTTCATCAGATGGCCATCTGATGAACAAGCGGCAGGTATCTTCACGGCCCGATGCTGCCAGCTCACCATTGGATTGTATTTTCTGAGCCAAGGTTTATCCCAGGATGACATCAAATTTGTCATCCAGATCTAGTACGATGAAGTCATCATCTTACTGTTTGTCTTCTAACGTGTAGTGGATTCCTACTACACGTTTCTTAACGGTAATCGATGCGCCTATTGCAAGGCGCACCGTCATCCTTGTGAGGGGAATGTAGCGCTCAACGAACTTGAGCCTACGACCCTCTAGTAACTGGCGTCGAACAAAGTTGTTCGACGCCCTACAGTCAACTAGGGCACGAAGCGACAAACCATTTGTCGCTTCCAACTTCAAGGTGATGAGCGAAACGTCATCACCAGGTGCAGAGACACACAACGACTGTGTATCTGGAGCAACTTTCGTCAAGAGATTTGCAAATTCTCTTGAGTTTGCTGGATCAGTAGGGCGCTCCGCCCCTACTGACCCCGACCATTTTTTGATGGTCAGTCTCGCTGTTGCGGCTTCGCAACAGCGCTGGACCCACGCCCATTGTCCTTTCTGGAGAATGGTCGTCCATTTCGCTCAGTACTGTTTGGTACTGGGAGTGGAGCACTACACTCGTATGCGTAGTGCCCTAACTTCTGACAGCGATTGCAGAAGTGCAATCGCTTGTTGTTTGAAGAGCGAGGTCTCTTGCTCTCAACATAACAGAGGTCCATTGGTCCTGGACCTCCGATCTCTTGTCGTCTAGGTGGACGATAAGAGCTCGAGCTAGCATGAGCCTCTATCATGCTGAAGTCCTACTGTTCAAACTAAGATCGCTTCTTCAAGCGTATCCAGCTCCAATCAGAACAGGTGGCTCCTGACGGGGCCGTCTGCGAGCTCTTGCATGAACACCGTAATCAACGTGTGTTCATGAACTGGGTTGGCAGTTATACTACTCGCTAGGAGTCGTATATGTTGTGCGTAAGCGTGCACATCACGCTTACCCTGCTTGAGTTTCAGGAGCTCAGAACGAGCCCTGAACTCAGCTCGTGGCGGCTCAAACGTTTGTCTGAGCCGGGACTTGAAGTCATCTAGCGACCTAAACACATGTGGGTCGCTACTCTCGAGCCCCAGGGACCAAGTTTTGGCACGTCCTGCCAAGTGGGTTATGGCAAATGTAAGTTTCATTTCCTCATCGTCGACACGACGTGCCTTCAAGGCTCTGTCGAGTTCGACGAACTACAATAACAGGGAGTCCTCCGTGACTCCACTGTACTTGGAGATGTCAACCTTCATGACCTCGGGACGACGCGAATGTGTCGTCCCGCCCACAGCAGCATGGAATTGCTGCTGTCTCAACAGCTCTGTCTGTTGAGCACCGAGTTCTCTCAACTGCTCGGCCTGTTGAGAGCCTTGCTGGTGAAGCAAGGCTACTTTCTCCCTTTCGGCGACAAGTTCATTTTGAATGAACTTGGCTATAGCGGCATGTTGTTGGTCTCAGTTGAGAGTCGCCAATATGGCGCTAATAGCGACCTCGCCTACGGTAGAGCTCAAGCGTTCTACCGCACCCCATTCGATGTCAATAAAATGGGTAAACCCTTCACGCGTGGCGTGAAAGGTCTCTTCATCATCCGACATGTTCATGTTGGATTTTGGGTTCCTTGGAAGGACTACAAAGTGCTACCAGGTGTAACGGGGCACACCCTTGCGTGAACTTAACGCAAGGGCTTGGGTGCCCCGACAGACGTACACGAGGCAAACGAGGAAGCGTAGATAAGGTTGTAAAAGTAGAACTCTTATATTAATTTAATTAAGTCTTTTAACTACTGTCTCTCTGTTTGACTTAACTTAATTATGCTAATCTGGATGAATGTATGGCGACGTCTACTCACCACTCATTGCGCGCGTCTTGCGGCGATTGGTGGGTTGATATCATCAAGATATCAACTAATGAACAGATTCTTTGGTCGCTTCACCAATATCACCGCTTCGGTGATATTGTTAAGAGAATATTCAACTTCATATTCTTTATTGTCACTTTAAGAAAAGTTACAATTCCATGTAACGGGCTGCCCCGTTACAGTGTACGCCATCCAATGGGGCACTAGTTGTCACTGTATTTAGCGCGATATTGCTACGCACTGACTTTAGTGCACATTTACCTGTGTTTCGTAACATTGACACACCATCCATCGCGCAAGCCGTTATAGAACTCCTTTTCCTTTCCGTTATACTCCCTCCAAGTTTGCTGATATAATGCTTCTCGATCCACAGGCTAACAAAAACCTGCTGATACATTTCTATCTCACCGCAAAACCCACATTTCCAATGCTTACATCCCGCGCCGAGCCCTTGTGTAGCCCCTACGACGCGCATAATTACATAAAGCTGCCTCGAGATTCAGTTGCGCTTCGCGCTCGTTTTTTGAATTTTTCTGTGTCCATGCGATCTGTTTCTTCTTTTACCATACCATTCGCATCTGCGCATAATGCTGGCGCGAGTTATTCTGTTGCTCCGCTAGCAATCGGGATTGCAGCGCGGCCATTTCGTTTGCCTGTAGTTGTGTTTGCACACGGAGCGCTTCGCGCTGCTGTTTATTTATCTCCGTTTCACCAAAACGATGTTGCTCTCCATGATTGGGTTTTCCTTGAGCGACTGCATGCGCTGCGAAGCCTTGTACCTGCTACTGCATATGCGATACTATTACTGTTGATTGCAGCATATTGCTCGCTGCGGTAAACTATTCGTCGTGTAGCCGATGCTGCTGTTGCATTGCCCGTCGCTGCGTTTAACAATTGTATTTCGGACCCGTGACTTCTTGCCGAACATGATATTGATTTCATTCACCTTTATTGGTGTTGCTGCAGTCGTCTGCAGACCTATCACATCCGCTCGAGCCATTCTTGCCTCTCGCTCGTAGCCGTGATCTCCTGCTTTCGCCACATATCCTAGTACAAACGTCTGGTCAGTGGGTGACGGTAGTGATAGCCACCTCTCTTGCTCGGTGTCTTCGATATTGGTCATCAGTAATGCTTGCTTTTCCATCACGATAAGCCAGATCCAGATGCAGACCATCCCTACTGTTCTCGCTGAAAGCGTCTGGGGTCTCCACGGCATTCTGTAAATCTGAGCGACGCATGACCAGATCGACGCCTCTACCACACGCCTGAGCGCGGTTTCACGCATGAATTTCTCTTGGTACTTTGGTAGCCTGACCTACAGCAATCTCACATCTATGACAAAAAAAACGATTCATTCGGACTCAAGCCAGACACGTTTCGGCCCGCCGCCGCGGGTCTCCTCAGCTGCTTACTGATTACAAAGTGAGCTATCTCAGTGCTGCGGCCTAAGCCACAGCACATATTTACCTTTTTTAAACCTTTCTGAACAGCTCACATAAAGACTAAAATTGCAATACCTAGCAGACTTGACCGGCGTACACTCAGTACCCGGCTACACCCGAAATATAAACTTCTAACACCCCCCCCCTTTTCCGGTGGTAGTGTGCGACATGGTTTGGCGCTCCTTCTTGCGCTTCTTGATGCCTGTCTATTATGAGCCTCCTGTTTAACAGTTTACCTTCCTCGATACTTGTAAGCACGCACGAGCTTTGTACGCCATAAGCACCTTGCCAGCTGTACATAGGGCTGGTCGCTTGTAGGCACGCATTTTGCCTGCGCTGCCTTGAGCATCTAGCTAGCCGAACACTTTTCTTCGTCAACTTGCGATCGGCTTGAAGACGCCATTGAGTTGTTTTATTGAAATGATTCGTCTTTTCATCCGTGTCATGTAACTCTTGCTCTGCTCTTCCATGCTTCCCCGGGTGTTTGCTCCCCCTGAGCACCAACAGACTCACTTTGCGCCGAGCATCCTCAACGCAACTTCCTTCGTCACATATTTATTTTTTCACACTTGCGCCGCAGCGCTTGCCTAGACTAGGCGGCGCGCTTTCGTACTTGGGCTCATATCTGTAGACATTGAACATTAAGAAAAAAAATGACTTGTATGTAGAAGCGCATCGGATGCGTTTCGGCCCCGCCTGAGGCTTAGTCAGAGCCGTGTTTATGTACAAATAGATAACCGAAACCCATATCTTTGTGGTGTCGAATACAGTACAAAAAAGGCTATAGACATTCCATCTATGGTCTAACGTAGATTGAACCTCTGAAGTCGATACAAGTGCAACATGAACACCCAATGGCGCCTACTAGGAGTGGACGTTTTCTTGCGTCCTGCCATGCTCCAGGTATGTAAATAGTACTCGTCTTACAATGACTAGTGCTCTTTGCGCATTGGACAGCCTACGAGCAGGTTCTTATTGTTTCGTCACAAACATTATTAAATGATGTCACTTTTTCGCTGAGCTATCTAAACCTCAGAGACTACTTCTCCCTTCAGTATTAATAAGGTTCATAAGCGTCAACCTCGTTTCCCATGATGTGCTCATAAAGCTTGCTCATACGGAGCCCGGTTTTTACCAATTAAACTTAGGAAATGGCGTGATTTTTGAATTGTGTGATGAGCCCCAAACACTCACTGTGCTGGACTGACGGCTTACGGAGGGGGTACCCCAACGCCGCGTATGGAACTTGACTCCTCTTTTGTAATTTTCGGCTGGCGGGTTGCACTCTTCGGTAGACTTGGTGGAGATGTAGATCTTAGCCTTGATAGAGCCATACTTGGAGGTCGAGTGGATATACTTCACTCGGTGGACCAGTGGTTGGCCACCCGATCGACTCGGTCAAGAGTGGACCTGTACTTTAATTCTTTAGAAATCTTGTCTCTCCTGGCCTTTTCCTCGTTGTTCAAGGGGTATGATCCACCCCGCCTTTTCTCGTCTCTCTGACGACGAGGTCGATAGGTTGCTTCCAATAGCGGATGCTGATAAGTTGCTATTCTACGAACCCACAGACCAGATACTTTCTGGGGCTTTATTAGCACTTGGTTATGCTCAGCAACTGTCTACAACGGGGGCAAAAGTATATCCCTTCCCCGAAACAGGCGTGCAGACTAAGCGCAAGTTCCTTCAAACACGACGAATATGTGCCAAATATATCGCAAAGTAAGTAGTATTTAATATCGTCCTATCCTTTTAATCCGTAACTCTATATCTACCTCTTATCCTGATTCCTAATTTGACTGTCCAGGAGTGGTTTGATCTAAAGGACACGACGTCCACCTTAAGCGGCCAGAATCCGCATTAGGGGATCGAGGTCAACCTTGAGGGACCCAAGGTCCACCTTGAGGGATCCGAGGTCCACCTTGAGGGATCCTAGGTCCACCTTGAAGGGTCGTGGTCTCATCCTTTTAGTACCATTTAAATAGCACCCTTGCCACGGTCCTCTACCTACTTAATCTCGCCGATTATTCTCCTCCACCAAACCTTCCGCAGTTCGGAGCTACTTTCTCTCCAGGACCTTTTCTTCTATGCGGTTCCTTATCTCTCCCATCGTCGGCCTCCAGGTCCACCATTTTCGAAATAGCGCTTCACCTCAGGTGGACCACATACTTAACGACCAGAAACGCTCCCTACATCACCTTGCACTCAAGTAAACCGCAAGGGGTGTAACAGTCAAAAGTTGGCCACAGCGATGCCCGCTGATTCATGCACCTCTCTCCGAAGACAAAGAAAATATAAACAGATTCACTTTGCCCAGATTCACTGAATAAACGCTATGTTGCGCAAATTTCAGATTCTATATCCCTGTGATCTCGGCCGCATAATCTCTCATATCTTAGCCAGAATCTACCGTCTGTACAGAATATAAAGCTTACTTCATATTGCTGTCTGATGGTCGAGTCGACTCCGGTACTTCTTACGCTACACTAGGTACTGTCAAATCATTATCTAAAGACCGCAAGCTGACAAAGGGAACATCTAAATGTTCCCTTTGTCAGCTTGGTTAAAGAGACAGACCTAAGTTTGTAGCAAGCACAAACGCGTCGATGCACAATATGTGCCATCAAGCTGTTATTCAGTGCGTTTTTTCGGTCAGCATCTACCACAGTGCTAGTGACGAATCAGACCTCTCGGCCAAACGTTCCACCACTATGTATCCGTCTCTAAGTGAGCATACTTTAGTGCAGACACGCTAGCAAAGCAGTTGGCTTATTGGTGATTAAATAAACACTGATTTTTACTGATAGCTGCTTGGAAGTTCCCACCGATTTGTTTATAATCCGGCAATCGAAGCAGACATCGTCATTGACAATTTCCGCTCCCTTTGGCTACGCCGCGAACAAGTTGGTTAGCGCAGAATCACCTGTATAATGAGTAATGTATTCGCAGGCTGAACGGTCGTCGCCAATTTTGTGACGACTGTGTCTAATACATCAATCGTTCCTGTGTCGGTCAATATTGCGTACATTTGACTGTCGTCTTGCAAAGAAAAGTGTATTGATGGCATCTTGTCCAGGTGTTGGCATCCGCAAGCACGAGGCAATCACTCGTAGCGTCGGGTGCTCGAGAGAGTACGACGGACGTGTGATACGTGTCTCACATATATGCATTCGTAGGTCAACATGAGTCTGGCAATTGTATCATACCTTTCTAATATGAAGAGTTCGCACTCTGCTGACTTGTATTGCTGAATCATCACTGCAAAGCAAGAGAGAATTTTGCAGCTCGTACATACAGCACGACGGATCAATATGTGAGAATATACAAATGACTGGGTTTTCCCAGTCTTCCAAGCTGAATTGGCCAACAAGAATGCCGAATAGACACGGGTTGCATCAACTCATGAAAGACAACGAAAGATGAGCAACTTCTGAGATAGTGATTCTATAGTGATTACAATGCGGTACATGTACGGCCATTCTTGTGCTGTGTCTAGGTTGGTGGTGGCCGCACAAACAATGGTATAACTAGAAGCGATACGTAAGCAACAATCGGCTATTGGACACGAGAAGTTTCAGTAAGCAATGACGACTTCTGATATTTAGACAGTGTTTATCTCCAGTCGGTAGATTGAACGGCTGGCTAGCAAGATGTGTGCAGCATCCAACGTTCACCGAAAAGACCATGCCCTTTTCATTCGAAAAGAGTGCCGAAAGCGATGATGAGACAGGAGTAGTGGCCGCATCTGCTATTACTTTGCGCACTGTGCCGGGCAGCATTTGCGGTAATGCTCTTCAAACGAATCCCTCCCACGGCGGAAGCTGCTCATGTAGCAATTTGCGCTTGCACGCCTCAAGAAGTTTTCGTTCTTCCCAGGGCAATACCCACGACCACGGCAGTTTACGGCCTGACTGAGAGCCGAACCGGATAAGACGGCAGCGATGACCACGAAGCAGAAGACCTTGACGTTCATTGTGCTGGAGTTGTCGACTTGGTATGGGTTGCTACGTTCTTAGCAAAACAAAAAATGATGTCTGTGATGGCAATGCGCAAACGTCGAGAGAGTCACGCACACGTTCCGATCCAACTTGGGGATACGGACTTCTACACAATCTGCAGCGATTTGCGGAAGAGGGGTGGACTATATGCCAGTGCACGTTTCTAGCAGCGTGCGCGTCTGTTTTTTTCAGCTTATACCGCAGTCTGGAATTCTACAGCGTCATCTACGATCTCTATTTCTTCGAGCCAGCTTTTCACCGAAATTGTCAGGGCTACTACTTTCGCTGTTGATCTCGTTTTCTTCGTATCAGTGTGCCAGTTCACATGTGCTCATTTCGACGTCCACACTCTAGCGCTAGAAGGCTACTGCGCGTATGGTGCTTTTTTGCTTTCGAGAAGTGTCGTCGCAACCGTCAGCCTGCGTTTTGTCAAACGTAGGACACCACACCCTATAACAAACGCTTCTGCCAAACGAGGAGGCGAGATCGACGATAAGATGGGCGATCTCTACACTATAGTAAAAATATTACAACGAAGAGGCGCGTCATCTTCGTGGGGTCTCTTCCGAGTGTTGTCGAGACGTGAAGCGTTCTCGGTCGATATAGGCTATTTCTGGTAAGATTACGAATGGGCGATGTTATGGTTTCCAACTTGCGACTAGACGATACGTAATGCTCAGCCAGACAATAGGTTGTCAAGTCAAACAATCCTGTGGGCTTCGAGGTAGCAAACGAGATTACGAACGAACGACATATGTTTGTTCACCTCGCATTTTACAATCAAGTGTTCAGCTGCCTTTCCTTGTCCGACCACATGACGAATGTCTAGAGTTCGACAGGTCGTCGGCTGTCGATGCCAGCGTGGCCACATGGTTCATATCGATGACCGTTTAGTCACACTGGTGCCACATGGAACAGTGTGTCAAAAGCATGACCATACGCTACCGACGACAGCAGTGTGTTTCGATCCCTTCCTGGACGCTATGCATGTCTTTGGACTTTGCATACATAGCTTCAATCTGACCTGACGTAGCGAAGTTAAAGAGTTTGGCACCAATTGTAACTTGGGCCGTCGCGACATTTCAACCCGACATTGACATGCATGCGAGCTACCGCCGTTGTGGAGCTCAGCTAAGCTTCGGAAGAAACTAATGATGGGTACCAGCAGTTTGTTTATATGAATTGGTTCGCGATGAATACTCACGACGTGCCAACAACAAATGTGTACAGATTAGATACGAGTTGGAAGGCGATAATGCAATAACCCGGAGGCGCTGCGACAACTTGAGATAATCAAGATCAAGTCGAAAACATTGACACTCCGCTTTATCCGATCCCAATTTACTTGCGATCTGGGTAACCAGCGCTCGTTGCTGACTCCGACGACACTCCGCCTATTGCTTCAGCAGCCACAGAGGTTTCTTCGCTAGCGCTGCCATCTACAAGTCGACGACGCTTTCGGCCGTCGACCATACATGTCGCACACGTTTGATGAGCATGTAACTTGGGACAGCAAAGTCCCTGCGTTCAGCAGAATCTTCGTATGAGGTCAGGTCAGTAATCAAAGGGGGACGAAACTCGAGCATTTTCATCCAGCATGGACGAAGGGATCAGAAGTAGATGACAACGAAAAGAACATGTTGACGAAGCTACTCCATCATTGCAAGATACATGCGTCTCCTGTATGCTTTTGTCGTGTGTCGGATATGTGTGCGTATTCCTTGCCACTCTCTATCTGGGCTGCCCATCACAAGACACTTTTGCTGATTCACTTGCTGTTATTGTTGCCGAACCGCTTGTCATCGATGAACAGCTCCACTTTTCGACTTAGGTCGCGCTCTAATGCAACATGTCTCCTGATTTTGTTCAGCCGAGAACGATGAGAAGAGCTTTTCATGATTTGACGAGATGTAAAGTTTATTGACTTGATCTTACACCGTATAACCAGGGCTGGACAGCTTGACAGTGCGACCTCGTCTTCATCTGTTTACCACACAACGTGACGCTGGTCACAAAACCATCCCGTGTTCTTTTGGCTTTCTTTCGTAGTTTTTGAATAGCACAAAGTAGAAGGTAGCAAGATGTAACGCCTTGAAGCGTATTCTCACAAGTACCCAGACATGTTGTACATGTCCGACAACGCTACGAAGGGGAAGGATAGGTCTGTGCAATTGGGACGAAGAATTGCATTGTACACTGCTAGTTACGACAGAGTGTGACAGGCAATTGCCAAGAAAAAGCATAGACAGCCGAAATCGGCAACGATGAGCGAGACAAGTATGTGAACCAACTCACTCGGTTTCACGAAACGTACGGCTTGTCCATCTTTGGGAAGCCCAGGCCAACAAATCCGTGGCGTGCTCATCAGCCCATTGTAGCCACCGAGCAAATACGGTAGCACGTCGAGCAGCCCTTCGTCACTCGTACAACAATGGCCTCAAGTGCCACCTGGACGTCCTTTTCGACACCATTGCGGCCCCATTGTAATTCGCTACCCTATGACTCGACGTCTAGACTCGTCAGCAACTGCTATTCTTTGCTGCAAGTAGCCCACAACCGGCGGCGTTTTCTCACTGGCAAGAATGAGGGGCGGTGCGATTCAGAACTGCCATCGCAAACACAGCGTCATGCTGCACTCGAGATGATACACGGACGCTAGCATGGCTTACTCGTATGGTCGACGCTAACGTTCTGACAACAAAAGACGTGGTACTGGACAACCCGCTCACTATCGGGTGTGCATCCTACCATACTGTTGACTCTCGTCTCGGACTGTCAAGATTCTCAACACGTCAGCTTGTAGCAGCAATAACTCGTCGGACCTCGTCAAGACAGCAAATATACAGTGGGTTTCCATTAATTTGATGCGGTGACTTGTTTAACCTGCTCTTGAAGCTTGCGTTTCTTCTTCCTTACATACAACAGATCTATTGGGGGACAAACAAGAGCTAACATGCCATCTCGCCGCTTTCGTGAGCGGTATGATCGAATCGCAAACTATAGGCCGTACGACATTGCGCTGCCGCACTTTTGGATTCGTCGTGTGACGCGAAAGGAACTGAGATCTAGCGATCACTCATGTACGATAACAGTCTCGATATTATTCCACGCTCGAAGGGTTCGTTATGGCTCGTGTGCTCAAACCACCGAAGCTTTCTGCATACGTGAAACTTGCTCTATCGAACATACGGGCTGTGCGTGCCTCATCACAGTGAGTCGCATTCGCTTTTCCACGTTAGCGAGAGGCGTGAAAGCTAGAGAAGTTCCGAAGCTGGACAATACACTACATGCAGTACCATGCGATTCAACTAATCGACGCCTTTACAGCATCGCTAAGCAGAAGGAAGTGGTCATAAAGGATTGCGAGAAGGAAAGCCAGCTGGTCCTAGTGAGTACAACTCGTCGGCCGTCATGACAGACCCTAGCGAAAAAGCTGCTGCTCGTTTACACGTGGCCATATCGACTGAGTTGCCGTGTGCTAGTGACCCTTTGATGTGAAATTGATTTTCCACACATGGAATTGGCTTGACGGGGGCCGGGTTAGTGATTGCACGGCGAGCTTGAAGTAGGTAGCTTAGGTGCTTCCAATGTTGTTCCACTCGCAGTGGATAGCAGAGTGCGAACGAGCGCGCAGAAGAAAGCAGCAAAGCATCACAAGATGCAGGAAGAAAGCATGCGGTAGCTGACAACGCAATACCCAGATCTGGTATTCGAGTGACATGCGCTCAGTCGTCGTGGAAAGCTATGAAGGTACCCACGGCACCACAAGGACGTCAACATTTGGCAAAAGAGCAAGCAAACAGCTGAGCCATGAGTGCAATATAATTGATTGGTGCGATTCAAGTTCTCGAATGCTTAGTAGAGCAATTACTTATTGTACACTATACGAGCAATTATCGCATTCTGTACGTCGTCGCAGCAATGGTTTGATTGCATCTGCATTGACAACAAGATGGTCTAGATCTCGAACACCCATCGATGCCCAAGCTCGTTTCGCAACCTCTGACAATACCAATGCCTAAAAAACGTCAACGAGATGTCGAGGCTACCACCGACTTGCAGCGACGCCGCGACGACCGCTCCACCATTGATCCGAATTCTTCTGTACCTCCTCTCGTAGAATCGAACCGATTCAATGTCTTGAGGGCGTACGAGATTTTACAACATGATCGAGTGGCGCTGTCGAAGGTGTGGAGAGGAAACGACACTGGAGAGATCGCTTGGTGCCCACTAATTGCAACGTACTTTGCGTTTGTGTTACTTTACAGCCCCAAGAAATCGCCTACTTCAGCACACATGGAGACCATTCCGTGCATTTCGACCGGTCGAACCTGGTGCGTCTGAGGTGTTTTTGTATTACTTGTGGATGTGTAAATGTGGATTTTGTCGTGGAATGATCGACCTGTTGGGTCTATTGCTGTTGCAGTTGGTGTACAAAAAAGCAGCGGTAAGTGGAAGAGAGCAACATGTGGTGTGACTCGGGGACAGCTCATGACCGCAAATGGTCATGACGTTGGTTGTTTTTGTTCTTGTTGGCGGTCGTGATGCAGGCGGGGGCGAACTTGCTTGATGGGTTCGAGGGCTTCACTTCCAAAGACGAGAAGCATCCGACTGCACCATCCGCTCCCATTGCTCCATTGTTAGCGGCCCTTGAACACTTTCAAGGCAACAACAGTCAAAGATGGAAACAGCCGCACTTTGTCACGTACCGGAACAACCTGAACAAGATCATGGGCGTGAGTAGTTGGCATGTGGAGGTAGTCGACACGTGCTTCTTATCTGACGGACGTTGTGCCTTGACGACTGAGCGCGTGTAGACGCCGTACAACAGCAAGAGCAGCTGGGCTTTTGACGTCGAGAAACGCAACGGGTGCGTGTACCTCAACGTGCGAAAGACGCAGCAGGACATGGATAGCGTTCGAAACCCGCATGAGAATCAACGGCGCGGGGCGTTCGCCGGACGCCGATTCGAGATTTACTCGACGCAGTCGAACGCCAGTGCGCGGAACAGCAACAAAGAGCGCGTCGTCAACGAGGACGAGGAATACTGCAGCATCTCGTCCATGACGCTGGGCGACAAGCGCTTGGTGGTCGCGGCCGAGATCGATTGCTGCGCGGACAAGAGCAGCGCAAGCCGCGAGTACATTGAGCTCAAAACGTTCCGTCTGCTGCAACGCGGGACCGACCGGTTTGTCTTTGAGCGCTTCAAGCTGTTGGCCTTCTGGATCCAATCGTTTCTGGTTGGCACGCCAACACTCGTCGTGGCGTTTCGAGACGACGAGTTTCGCGTCCAAAAGCTACAGACCTTCCGCGTGACGGACATTCCGAGCTTCTGTCGCAACTACTGGGTACGTACATGCAACAACAGGACGTCGTCAGAACGCACCTCAGAGGTGGTGTGTGTGTGTCCACAACGGCCAAAGCACTGATCAACTCGTGATCGCTAACGCTTTCTTCGTTCTCCTTCCTGCATCCAGAGCCCCGTCGTGTGCTTGAACTTCACAAACGCACTACTGGACTGGATCTATGCACGTGCGATGGACCGGCGCGTCTACCGAGTGACGTACACGCCAAGGCAGCACGTGGTCGAGATGACGGAAGTAGCGGCCGAGACGTCGTCGTTTCTGCCGGCACAGAGCTGACGGCGTCGACGAGACGGCCACGCAGCACCTCCCGAAGACGACATGCGCCGCACGGACACAGCTGCACGTTCAGGTCACTGCGACAGGCTGTTGCCTCGTGCGTCGCTGCTGCGGTGTTGTTTGGCGCGCAGGTGAGCAGGCGGTGCCGTCTATGGGTCGCGCCTGTCATTTGAGCACGGGACGTTTTCGTTCCTCGCCATCTGTCGCATCTGTCGTCGCTGGGACACTGATACATACGAGTGGCGTCACTCGTGTCGCGCTTTGCAGTGTGTCTGTCTGTTGTTGTTCTCCTTGTGACTGTGTGTGGTTCAGGCGTCAGAATAGAGCGTCGCTTGGGAACGATCGAGTCAGACGTAGCCGCTCGTCTTATCGCGACAGCCGAAATGTTCCTTCCGTCTGTCGGTCGTCGTCGTCGTCGTCGTCGTCGTCAGCTTTTTTGGCTGTAGCAGCCCGCGGTCCGTGCTGCTGTCATTCTCCGTTTAACCCGTTCGACCTCAAGCCGCACGTGCGCTCTCGTCCCTCTGGTTCGTCCGTCTTTGCCATGCACGTGTGGACAGTTGCAAGTGCGTTGGCGCTCGTGGCGCTGAGTCAGCAGGTCGCTGCCAAGTCCAAGGCGGACAAGGAGCGTCCGGGTATCTGCAAAGAGACGGAAGACTGTGCGGTCGCCGGGTACGAGTGCGTCGCGCTGCAGACGACGCGGTCCGGCACGGACACGGTCAAGCAGTGCCTTCCCAAGGTGCAAGACACGGACGTGTGCTCGGGGCAGTTTCCGGGCCTGTGCCCGACGTTCTCGTCGTGGCCGAGTCCGTACAATGAGATCAGCAGCGTCTGCACGTACAAACCCGCGGAAAAGTGCGTGAGCGGCAAGAAGGCGTCCGACGACGGCGTGATTTGTGTCAGCGGGGCCAAGGACAGTAAGGGCAAGTCCATTGACGCGATCTACGGCTGCGTGGACTTTGACACGAGCGCGCTCGAGGTGCTGTTTGGGGAGGACGAGGCGACTGAGTTTTCCGACAACTTGGGCACGACGGCGGCGCTGGTGGAGAACTGCTTGAGCACGAACGCCACGAGCAACTCGACGTTGCTGTGCTCGGGCCAAGGCACGTGTACCCCCCGACTCGATGGGCTCGCTGGACTACACGTGCCGCTGCAACGTGGGCTACAGCGGTGACTCGTGCGACGTCATTGACTCGAACAAGTGCCAGCTCCCGGGTCAATGTGCGACGGGGGAGTGCAACTTGGAGACAAAGGAGTGCGAGTGTGCGGCCGGCACGACGGGCGACCAGTGCTCCGAGTGCGACCCCACGTCGAAGGAGGCCTGCAACGGGAAGGGCACGTGCGCGGCCTCGATGTGCGAGTGCGAAGAAGGCTGGGAGGGCCTGCACTGCACAAAGGAGAGCGCGGTCCCGAAAGAGTCCAAGTCGAGCAAGGACGCGAAGCCGTCCAACTCGACCGCGACGTCGAGTGGGACCTTGTCGCCGCGTCCGATGCCTCTTGTCGCTATGGCCGTTGTCTCTATGCTTACGTTTGCACTCTTCCAGTAGACTCGACACGGACCTGTCGACCAACCTGCATCTCTCGTATATAGCAGTAATCCACCACACTTGCGCTTGTTTTTCGCGACCACCAGAGATATCTCGTACCACAGCAGCCAATTCTCATGCCACAGATAACGTTCATACCACATCTATCGTTGACTACGTAACGAACGCGCCTGCTGAGCGTTGCGAGCAGATTAGAGAAACGTAAAGACGGTCCCATGAGCAGCGTCTGTCGGTTGCCCGCATACCGCGACTTTCCGATCGTACCACTTGATTTGAGCGACTTTGCCGTGCATTACATTACCACCGACAGACATCTCCCATCGTGGCCTCCTCATCTGTGCGGTCGTCACTTTCTTGTCAACAGTGCCGCTGCAAACACGCGTTGGTTCGTTCGAAGCACCAACGGCACCATGTCACGCCCATCTTAGATCTTGGCAGCGTCTAAAGTTAGCCGCATTCATTGACAAGCTCTCAAAACAAGTCGACGTCCTCGAGCGAGACGCAAACCACCACGAGCGAGATATTCCCGTCGGTCGTCGATACGCCCTTAGTAGCAATTGCAGTGTCGATGAAATGGCTCGCAGCCGCACGTCGATCGTGTTTGTACGCGAGATGCAAACGTTTTGTGTGCTCGTCTGACAACGTCCAGCAAGTCACAGCCTACATACACTTTGTCATTACGTTTGTTCACTCGCTTGATATTACCTGTCGCGTCGAGCGTGACAATCACTTCCGTTGGAAACGTTTTCTATAAATACACATTTGTCGGCACATGGACCGAATGACGAACACCAGCGGCGGTGCAGCAAGTGCAAAACAATTCCAGCTCGTCATTCTTCCAGTTTCCATCTCGACCGAACGTTGCGACCGCCTCGCAGCAGCAACTGGAGGCCACGTCCGTCACGTGGACAACAACCCCTTTGTCGTCGATTGAAACATGGCTGCACCAGTTGTCGTTTCCGAGCGCGTGCGATTGTCCCAAATCCTCGCACTCGTTGGCTACGGTGTCTCGTGCTTCGTTTGCCTCCTCTTGCTCCTGTACCTGCGCATGAATCGACACGTCGCTTTCAAAGGCGATGCGCAAGCGGCTCGCAAAGTGATTCTGCCGGCATTTGAACCACTGCTGTGGATCTTTGCTGCCACTACGGGCGCGTTTGCCATCTTCTTTTGCGTCACGCTCGCCACTTGTATCTACACGACTCACTTCCCGAGCTTTCATGGCGAAGTCATTTACGCGGGTCGACAGTTTGTGCTGGTCCTCGCGCTTGTCTTCCTGTGCCAGAAGAGCGTCTCGGTGCCAGCGCTCCGACGTGCAGTTATCACGTCCGTTCTCCTCGCTTCGTACACAGTCCCCATCGTGTGTCTCCTCACGCACGTGGCACCACAAGACATGACGCTGTTCTACTCCGTCAGGACTGTGACACGGCTCTTGTTGCTGACGTTTGTCGTCCACGTGTGCTTCATCCGGCCCCCAGCAGGTCGGGCGAGTCCACGATCTCTGCGTGTCTACGGCACGTTCGTCATTGTGTTCCACATGCTCAATGCTATGAACACGTTGCTCCAAAAGTACGCGCCGCACTCGAGCACGTTTGCTACCACGACGTACATCATGGTATGCTGCGGCTCGTTGTCGCCTTTTTTCACGTGGGCGTTGCTCCGTGCCGACACGGAATACTGGCGCGGTCTCGGTCAACGTGCGTGTGCTTTGCAACAGGGACTCGACGGTCAGAACCCGCCACTCGACGAGTGCATCTCGTCCAACGGGATTCACCTCCTCATTGAGCTGCACAAGAAGGTCGTGATTGACTTTGCCCACCTCGAGCTACTCCAGCAGATAGGCGTTGGGTCGAGCGCAACGGTGTTCCGTGGACAACTCCAGCAACAATGCCAAGTGGCCGTGAAAGTGTACACGCCGTACCGGTTCACTGAAGAAGTTGTGGCCGAGTTCTCGCACGAAGCCGCGCTTTGTGCGTCCTTGTTGCATCCAAACATTGTCAAGTTCTTTGGCATGTGCGTGTGTCCTCCGACGATTTGCTTGGTCTTTGAGCTCTGTCAAGGCTCGTTGGAAGACATCATGATCGCCCAGGGCAGAGCACAAGGTCAGCGCCGCGTACCACGTCGTCGTCGACTTGACCTCGACGGTACACACCACGAGGTTGACATTCCCGATTTCCGGTTTATGCTGCTCAAAGTAGCGTACATGCTCGATTGCGCTCGTGCGGTCGCTCACGTTCACAGCTTTTCTCCACCGTTCCTGCACCGGGACATCAAGCCTGCCAACTTCCTCGTGGACAATGACAACAACGTCAAGCTCACGGATTTCGGTGACTCGCGACGGCTACCCGAGAAGGTGACGAAGGCTGAAAAATCGATCGACGCCCACAAGGCGGGCAACCTGCAGACAAGAAATGACTTGACTGGCGCTTGCACTCCCGAGGTTCGTGCTCGAGCTACGCCGCAGGTCAAAATGACTGTCACGGGCACGGTGAATTACATGGCTCCAGAGATGATCGACTGTCGGACAGGTCTCGCAAGCTACGGCGAATCGGCTGACGTCTACTCGCTAGGCATCACGTTCTGGGACATCTTGTACCCGGGCTGCGAGAAGTATGCTGCAACGAACCCGATGCGGGTATTTGAAGGTGTGCTCAGCGGTTGTCGTCCTCCGTTTGATGACATGGATCCAGCAACCACTGACGAAGCTTTGCCAGCCAAACTTCGAGACATCATCACCAGTGCGTGGCAGAGTGACCCGCGTGCACGCCCTAGCATGCCACAGATTGTCCACACGCTTGAGTGCCTGCAAGAGGAGCTACTAGCAACGTTTGCTCAGGAGCTAAGTGACGACGTCAAACAGTCCAGCATCATTGCTGCTGCAAAAAAGTGTATCGCCGGTGACCGGTTGGTCGAGCGGCTGGAGGACTTGGCAGCCACAGATTCTCGCAGCAAGGGCGTGCGGCTTGGTCGTGCATTAATGGATGCCGGATTCTTGCACCATGTTCATCACGAACGGGGTTTCGTGGACAACAAGACGCTGTATTTCTTCGATGACGGCAACATCGATTTCTGTCAGCCGCTGACCACGCTGGAACACGGCACAGATGCCGAGTCGGATAGCGCGTCTTACTTTGAGCTAGTCGATGAGGACAAGTTCCAGAAAAGCTCAAATCGATCGAGACTGTTTTCACAACTGGCGTCCACGTTTTCACCACACACCTCATCGGGTACCTGTCATGGCACTGAGGCAGGAACAGCCAGCACTTGTGCCTGTCGCTTGCATGGCCAGGGACTGCATGTGCCGATCGACACTGAAAGCGATCATCAAAATGTCCTGAGCCGGCAACACCATCGTTTGTGGCGCAAATTTCCACGACGAGTGCAAACTCGAAACCAATTCGAGAGCAGCAGTTGCTGTGGCAACCAACGCCATGGCAGTCGGCTGCCTTCAAAAAAGAAGTGGAAACGGAATACCAAGCTGGAGAACATGAAGCCCATGATGCACAGTCTACTCGACGTAGAGCAAGACCACACGATTGATATTGTCGACGAACAGTGAATAATAGCTCGACATGAGCGAGCGAGGGCCTATAATCAATGTCAAGTTAATAAAACGTTACCGCGTGCGTTGGCCGTGCCTCACTTCGAGTAGAACGACAACTCCGTTTCGTTTTGCGTCACCTCGCCGAACGAATTTTCTGCTGCCGCTTCATTGAAAACGATAAAGTCACGGTCTTTGCCGCCATCCATCTTGAACAGAGGACCCACCGGGATCAGCTCTCCGCCACTGAATCGAGTACGGCTCCTCTTGTCCAGCGATAACTGCTCAATACGCGAATCCAGTTTGGAAGAGAGAGCTGTCGCCGATGTCACTGGCGGTGTCGAATTATCTGCCATTCGTAGCATCGATACTGGTGGTGTCGCTTCTTTTGTAGGTCGGTAAATCTCCACCGTCGGCAGCTCTTCATCAAAAAAAGTCTTGTACAACTCCAGGCTCTCCACAGGTACTGACGCTTCACCGGTCTTCACGAGTTTCTTGAGATCCAAAGACTCTTCAAACATTCTACAAAGACGCATACAGAGAATTAGGCACGCCGCAGGCTCATTCTGTCCATCGACACAACGAACGTACTTTCGATCTTCAAAGTCGGTCTTGAGCTTCTTCGCAACCAAGACTCGTGCCTTCACATGCTGCTCTAGTCCCGAATATGGACCAGTTTGGAGCGTGAAGGTCGCGCCAGCTCGAGTCTGTGCTTCACGAAGGCCGCGCGCGTCGTCAGGGCTGATGCGATTGTCTCGCATGTACGCCTCGAAGTACAGCTTGACACCGTCGTTGTCATTTTCCCATATCTGCGGGGACTCCTTTCCAAGCACGTACCTACACCAACGTAAACGAGTCAAGTGAATGAGCGCTGCTGCATACCATAACGAAAGCTGCGACGATCATGTCGTACTGTTGATATATAGGGTCTGGTGCAGGTGCAGAGCAGTTGCCGACAAACATCCGACGCCTGTGTACAGCGCAAAACAATGAGCACCAGAATCAGACGCTGCATGTGCTGTGTCATTCGCGGCAGAGCGCGATCTGAAACAGATTCACACGACGTACCCCCTGCTTAGCACGTAGTCTTCGATGCTGATCTGCTCGTCTTTGTGTTTCACCATAGACTTCAGAGTTGCAGACCCGTGACCCCCGCACTTGTTTATGGCGTCCGCTAACGCAGAACGGGAAGCACGATGGGATCCAGAGCCACTCGCACTTGTGTGCTCGTCTGAACTGACATGCTTCTCCTCACGCCCACTACTGCGCGCTTTTCGATTGGACTGCGATCGGTTCCTCACATCTTCTCCAACGTCAGGAGCGCTCATGCTACGAAATGATCGAGTGCCCTTCATCGTTTGCCCTTGTCGAGCCGCCTGCTCATAATCGGAGACGCTTTCTTCATCGCCGCGTGCTAAGCCGGATATAGACGACGACGATGGAGCCGATGTCAAATGTGCTACAAAAGCATTGTCAGATCGCCGCTTTTCTCTTTCGTTGATCTCGTCGGAAATCTCCATTGGAAGCATGAACTTGTACCCCAGCACTTTGTCAAAGGTTGTCAGTTCTTCCGGATGGTACATATGCAGAAAGTCGTCAGAATACGGAGACCGGGGTGATGTGTTTTCGTGATCTACCAATGTTTGTAGCGACTCATCGAAGCCTTTGCTAAGTTCTTGTTTACTCTCTCTTCGCTCAACCAGGTCAGGCACACAAGGCAATTTCTCCATCGATGGCAGACAATATTTTGGCTGCTCGAATGCTTCCAACGGCCCCTTCCACCAGTCATCTAGTACTCGCCTACACTCGCGAATATACACATCGCGCTTCGCCTGGTCTCGAGTCGCCGAAACTATAGCACGTTCGCGCACAAGTTCGTCGCTGACGCTGTCGTTGCTGTCATTTTCCAAAACTTCCGACGATGAGCAGCACGATAGCTGCATCGGGGGTTTTCGGTACAGTTCGCCAAACGCTTTTCTTTTATTTTCAGCATGGAGAGCAAGGTTGCGACGGACGTTCTCGCATGCAGCCATGCCATTTCGGACCTCAAAATTGTGCAAGTAGTAGTCGGAATCTAGCTCCCATAGCGGAGGCGAGTCTTCTGTAGGCACAAAGTGCCCGAGGAAAATATTGATCGCATCTTGCTTTGCTGTGTCTGTAAACGAATTACTGTAGTAGCGGCGAATGGATGTAAGAAGTTCGCGGTGCTTGACGTTTTCCCGGGTAGCGCTGTTTTTCACGTTTTTGTGAGCTTCCGACCCACCGTACTGCATCGAGATTGCATCACCCATCAACGAATACAGCTTCATCAGGACAAGAACCAGCTGCGAACGACTTTCCAGGAGCGGCGTGTTCTTGATTCCCATCACATACAGCTGCTGGCCTAGTGCGCGCATTCCAACACTGAACTGGCTGACATTCGTGCGATCCAAGCAGTCAATGCAGTTCGTACGGAGAATGCCTCGTTGCTCTAGCCACTCTCCAGAGTTTCTCGAAATGGTAGGAGATAGGGGCGAGTCAGCCACAAGCTCTTCATCATCAGCTTCTCCTCTTGATTGAACTTTACTTGCTGTGACACACGCGTCCCATGGCTCGGCAGGCGAGCTCGGGCAAAACGCCTGAGCTGTCCGCATGTTGCCGTTCTGGCTAATTTGTCGCTTCGGTGCACTACAGAAGAATCCAGTCTGCGTGAGCGCCCAGACCGCCACCTTATCCAGTGAATGCAGCACGTTCAGACCTTTCTGTTTAGGCCCAGACAAACGAGAATAATCCAACGCTACATATCGCACGCGGTGTTTTGGCGGCATGAAGCTGTTGAGGTATTCTACGGCGTTCATGTACTCGTTGCCCACGATAACTTCGCGTTCCTTCTTTTCCGACTGCTTCACGAGATTGAGAGCCACGACAGGTGAACCATATCTCGAGAACAGGTCGGCAAAGTGTTTTTGCGTCGCGTTGTATGTTGGATCGACACGATTAAGCACGATGGGTGGCTTTGGTAGCGTCGCAGACGTCTCTTGTGACCAAAACACAGGAATCGACCCACGATGCTGTACAAATGAGCTGAATTTTCCGGGGCCCATACTCTCATCTTCAATGATCTGCTCCGTCTCAACATCATTCGCGACTTTGCCGGTATCGGCTACACCACGTTTCAAGTAGCGCGTGCCGGCAAAGTGGCGAGATCGACGAGCAAGTAGTACGATGCTAACGAGACGACCGAATACCGAGCATTTGCGCTGCTCATAGCAGCCAAGGACTAACGGTATAATCAGATCAGCAGCAGCTCCTCCATTCAAGCAAATGCTCAATTCCCGCGTCAGATAGTAGTTCCACGTAAACATTTCTGCTGGCTCCGAGTGTTCTGTCGTCATGTTGTGCTGCAATGTGTGCGTAACGTCGTACGAGTAGCTGAAGTAAAAGTCCTTAGTGAGATCCAGAAAATGGAAAAGACCAAGGTATCGCGCCTCTGCTTCCTCTTTTGGACTCGGGTTAAACCAGCGGTTGAGTCGGGTCCACGCAGTCTGGTCTTCTCCAGACCGAGTGACATTCAGTTGTTGCGTGGCTGAAATGCCGTAGATCGAGTTGCCTCCGATGTTGCCAATCTTTCGTCTTTGTGTGACAAAGATGAAGTAGTAGCCGCGCAAGAAGCGGATGCACCCGACAAGCGCCACGGCCGTGAACGCTCTCTCCAGACTGCCAGTGCCTTGAATACGTGCAAGCTCGGCCAGTGCTTGCAACCTCGCTTCCATCTGCTCCCAGTCATACAGACGTTTATCTTCCTTCAGCACTTGCTCCAAAGTTTTTGGTTGTTCGATCGTCCGGTCGAGCTCAATCATCCGAAAACGTGAGTAGTGGCGATCCGAGCACACTACAAAGTACATCGATGGCGTTTCGTAGATTGTAAAGCGTTCGAACAGCGTCTCGCAGGTTGCCAGCGCCGGTTTTCGACGGCGTAATGTCGGCCGTGCTAGTCCCACTCCACTCGATGTGCTTCCATTGACTGACAAGTTCAAATTCAGACTCAATTGCGACGACGGACGCCGCATGTGTTTCGGTCTTGATGCAGGCCCTGACGCTGGTGGCGTGACCAGCGAAATATGAGGAGTCACGCCTCGCTGCAAGTCCCTCTTCACCGTGATCAACGCCGTCATCCTACGAACGTACGAAACAGCCACGACATTGTTCTCGTTAATCAATCCGACGATCGCATGTCGAATGACACAACGAGGAAGGAACCACGGGCGGGTCAAGTACTGGAGTAACAGAAACCAGCGCGTGTCGGTCGTACCACCAATCGACATCGTGACTCGACTCGTGGGACGAAAACGTTTCTTTTTTGCCCCGGCTGATCGTCAACTCAATACAATCGCGTCCGTCACTCCGCACATGGGCGAGTTCGCACGCTTGGACGGGAATCAACGCAATGCGACTGCGGCCGCTGGGGTCCAGCGCCACGAGCAGCTCGCCCCGACCGATCGACAGCTCACACCAGACCAAGCTCCATTCCCCTGGCTTGCTGCGGTTGAACAGTCGCGGCGTGCGACGGTACAGCGGTCCCGAGATGCTCATGTACGTCGTCGGATGCGCGACAGTTTGTAGAAAAACTATATATGGGAATAAGTCAGTATGCTGTTCACAAGGTCCGCGGACGCGCAACTGTCAGATGGCTACACTTAACGCGGGCAAAAGCTCGTGGTACACCGCTTGCACGTAGTCGCCGAGTACATCGAAACAGTTGGACACATGAAGCTCTCGAAGCGGAGACACAGGCGGTTCAACGAGCTGGTACGCAAAAGTGACAAGGATCTCCGTATTGAGCCAGCAACACCAGGAAAAGTGCAGCGTCTGGAGCGCCCGCGACTTGGCGAGCTGGTGCAGCAATGCAATGCCTTCTTCAGTCGTTGCTGCGTCAAAGCAATCCACAATCTTGAGATGTTCGAGGTGCGGATGGAAGTCCATCAGCTGCGTCAGAAACCGACTCGAGAGTCCAAGACACGACACGAGACGCAGAGACAGCAGTCGCACGTCATCGGCACCAGTCTGTACAATGTCAACGTCGTCACTGTCCAGATCTTCCCATGACTCGACTTCACGCTCTACCAGGTTGTTCATGGACACAGACTGCCACGCCATGTGCTGCTCGTTGTTGCCTTCAGTGAACAACGGTGCCAATGACTTTTCCTCACGGACAAAGCCGAGAGTGAGATGCTCGATCGGCTGCAGCAGCAACAGTCGCACGTTCCCATCGCTCATTGTCTTGAATGCAGTAGCCATTTCTGCCAGCCGCGTGACCATCCATGGCGTGCACGAGGCGAAGAACGCGTGGGTGAACTCGCACGCAGAGCTATAGAGATCAAACGACCGCGCGATCTCGTAGATGCACCTGCATGCCACACGTTCGACTTAGTACCGCCACCACAGTTTTGCCCTACTATTCGACTCAGATGGGTCAGAAGTCACACTGAAGCCATGTACCGTTCTTGTAGCGACGAGAACGTGTCCACTGTCGACGTCTTCTGCAGCTCCGAAGCAATCGAAAGCGCTCCCTCGCGCTTCCTCTTTTCCCTACGATCGTCCTTTAGACGTGCATTCGTCCACGATGAAAGCAAGTCTGCCCGCACCCGACGACGTACGGACTCAGTAGCCGCAGTGCGTCTCCGCTGGTCTTCCAGCTTGTGCTGTGCGTGTCGGTTCTGCGCATTCTTGCGCGTGACTTTGTTGACCTCTTGCTGCCAGCGCTGGAGCAGCACGAACCTGCGAAGATCGAGAAAAAGAAGAGGAGGCGATCAGCTTGTACTAGGTTGCATCTTTCGTATATACACGTTCTCGAACCGCTCTTTCTTGGAGCCATAGCCGCCGCATTGACGCCCCTTCCTGTTGCGGCCCATCACGTGCGTGCTGGCGGGTACGCGCTTGTGTTTGCGAATACCGGTAAGTTGCTACCGGTAGAGGAAGGTATAGTACGTCGAAGAAATGGACGATTTGCGAGTAGAGGTGATCAGCTCAGACGAATAGAAATGCTTTTCTACGCAGAATAGAGAATTGTAGCGCCTGCAGTATGTAGCGATGCAAAGGTATTGACCGCACAAATGAGGGAAAAAGCACGTACTTAAATCGCAAAAAATAGATACTATATAAGTAAAAATGTGCACTATACCTAAAATTACGTACTATTCCTATTGATGGTCCTTTTCATGGCATCCAATTTCTTTCCTCAACAAGCTATTGATACAAATAGAATCATCAAAATATATTTAGAGCATATCATTGGGACGACGGCCGCGATAATTCGGCCCGCTGGTGAATTCGATGCCAGCCGCATACACTTTACATGCAGCTCGTTCCATGTAGTTGACGAGTATTCAGACAAAATGACTTGACGGCCTGAAGTACGGTCTTCAGCTCCATGCATCGAACGTACCCCACACTGCTGGAAGGAAACCACCTTCGACGCTTTACGCAGACTTTTGCTTTCTGTAGATGCCTGCCAGCTCCTAAGTTCGCAATCTGCACCGTCATTGACATCCGATAGCACAAAGGGAAATACCCGTTCGTAATTCTCGTGTACATGTTGCTCGCAGCCAAGTTCTGGCTTAGGCGGCGCGCATCGCCCCAGTTGCTTCCACGGTACAGCTAGACAGCACATGTTTTGCTCACGAGGAGGGTTTCTTGGCGTACGGCGAAGAGACTGTGGTACTGAAATCACCATGACGTGCGAGCATGTCGTTACTAGTCGCATGTTCTGCTGCTATTTGTGTCGTACAGGAAAGAGGTAGTCAGCACCGCGTGAGGCAGGTGAGGAAACGTTTTCGAACAACAGGCCCAGAAGTTCGCGTTCGCAGCTTTTTCGCATTCGGACATGTCCGTTATCACACACAGCCTCACGCGCTATCATACAAAAAGTTACAGACCCGAACTTTGCTGTCCGACCGGCTCAGTTCTCCGTCAATACCACGAGGTCGCTCGTATCAATGCAGGAGACTACTTCTGCCATTGACAGATTACGACTGATCTGGATAGATGGTGACGAAAACACGTGGTCACCTGAGCACCGCATACCCTACGACTGAAGACATCGACGTGCAGATTGCGCCCGGTCACGCACGATGGGGCAAGAGTGTGCATCTACTCCAGCGGGACGGACCATGAATTCCACATACGCTCGATTGCATCCATTATGTGAACCAGTGTGACAGCTGCCACCGCAACATACGAACCTTAGCATCGCTACACATATTTTGTGGTACGACATGACAGGTTCCTGTCGGTACGAAAGCAACGAAAAGTGTATCATCGTATACCGACTGAATGGTAGATGGACGGATTGGTTCGACAAAAGCCGTGCGTCGCTTTGCGTTTCCTTCGTGTGTGCAAAGTCGATCGAAAGACTGACCCTATCGCACGATCGTTTCGCCGTTTGTTTTTGTCTAAGCTGATAGTGTCAGCTGAGCTGTTCGTTCGTATTAACTCCCGTTCACCTCCCAAACTCAAAACTCTCAACAACAACAACCACAACAACGACCACACGACGACGAAGCAAACACGTTTGCGTACCTACCGCGAGGCACTTTTTGCAACCAAAACACGCCGAGCGACCGTTGACGATGACGGAGAACAAAAGCGTCTCCCCATCATCGCTCCAGTTCTCCTATCCCCTTTCTTTCCTATACCCTCTCACATCGAATCTCTCTTTGTTTTGCGCCGTCCGAAACTGAGTTCTCGCGCCACGCCAAAGCCGCCGCAGCTCCAGTCTCTCTCGCAGCCTCTCTGTCGCTTGTGTCGTCCCTCCTCGACCTCTCCCCACCACCAGCCGCCATGTCCAACTGGGGCATGCGACTCAACCCCTTCAGCAAGAGCTACTCGCAGCTCGAGATGGACCAGATGCGCTTTGTGCACCAGGCCTATTGCGAAGCCATGGAAGTGAGCGAAGAAGACCTCCCGACGGCGCTCAAGATGGACGACAACTTTTATCCACTGCACAATCCAACAATCTCGGATTTTGATGAAAACTCGTACTTACGCAAGATGCAGGACGTGGTCGGGCTGCTGCGCAACCCCGCCGAAGCGATTATCTCGAGCATCTGTGCGTACCAAAAAGAGCGGTACGACCGGTCGTTTTCGTTCACCGGATACCTCAATGATCCGCGGACGCTGTTGCTCGAGGAGTTCAAGGACTGGGCCATGCGGACGCTGGCGCCGGCAACGTGCACGACGGAATCCATTTTAATCGAAGTGCGACGACGACACAGCTACGTGCTGCGGCTACAGCATGGACAGCAAGGACTTTTCCACTCTGGATCAGGGGAACGATCGCTGTTGGGGACGCTGAAAGACGTGCGGAACGTGATTGAGTCGCGCGTGCTCCCGACAATTGAGACGGAACGCGCGCACTCGTCGGCGCGGGAACAGCTGCATACACTGGAAGCTCGCGGCACCGACGGACTCATGCACGGTGTGCAGTTCCTCTTTTACGTGCTACGCAATACGCCAAATACCCCAGCCGACTGTACGATCAGCAATTTGCAGTCGCAGCAGCATGCCGGGATGAAGGACGCCATGGGCAGCAAGTCGGGACAAATGCTGGAAGTGCTGCTGACGACGCCGTCATTTAAGTACGTGAAAGGGCTGCTTTCGTAAAAGAGAGTGGTAGTGGACTGACGAGAAGTATTGACGTGCAATTGGCCTTTTGTTGTGTGTTCATAGAGAGCTCTTTTCGCAAAGTCAGAGTGCGGTTTCTCCCCAGGATTCACTGCCATCGCTACTGCTGACGAATGAGGAGGAAGAAGAGATGACGCACACTGCGGTGTTCTGCGATACCGAAGCGAGGCCGCAGGTGCCTACAGTGCTGACGCGGCAGCTGCGACGCAGCTCGAACTCGAGCGAATTGACGATTACTCCGTCTGCTTATCTCCAGCAGAGCAACTCGGGCGTTGTTTCACTTCGGAAGGAGGTTCGAGAGGAAACGTTTGATGCATTTACGAAGCTGCACGGATTGTTGAAGCTGCTTGCCGATTTGCTCGTGTCTTGTCGTAAAGCTCGGCAGCTGGCTGGCCCTGGTGGCGATTTGCTTGTCTATGGACCTGGCGGAGAAGAAATCCGGCGTCTGATGCAGTCACTGGAAGCGGTGCAAACCGAGATCAGTCGAGAAGTGAGCCAGCTCACGCGCATCGGCGTACGTGAACTAGATCGCCTGAAGCCCAACCAGGAGAAGGCTTGGCGTTGGAGTTTTAGCAAGGTGCTGCCACTCGAAGGCTACTTGGCCCGTGATTTTGGCGCATGCGTGGAACCGATTCAGCGTATGTATGCGAGCGCTGATCCGATTCACGTGCAAAAGATGTACAAGAAGTTCAAGCAGGCTACCGGTTTGTGGGTGGAAGAGAACAACTCCATTTGTAGGTATGTCACGGCAGCGTTAGGTGGAGGCTTCATCGAAGACGGAGGACAGCAACACAAACAAATTGAAAATGGGACGGCAGAATCCGACGATCATGCGACGATAGAGTTGCTGGAGGATGAAGCGCCGTCCGAGATGAGCAATGCACTCGTTGTAGCAGGACAAAGACCGGGTCCTCGAAGCCATAGCTCTCGAAAGGTCTCGTCGTCGGAAGTGGATGACCGGATCACTGTGTTGGAAGACAGTAGTTCAGAGTGCGATACTCATGCAGAAAACCGACTCGTCGTTGCAAACCAAGCAATGGTTCGCGCTCCCAAGAAGCAGTCGAGCTCGGATAGCAGCTCGTTCTTCTCATCACTTGTGTCATGGGGTGTCGGTGGAAAGGCACCACCGAAGCTAAAGAAGGGCGAGAGCAGCCCAGTCAACTCAGAAACGGATGACGACGAAGACGTTGAAAAGGGTCCATCTTCGAGCACGTCAGCGAGGGAAGCTGCTGACATTGCTGCAGCTCAGGGTGGTGTGCTGGACACACTGCTACTCGTGCGTCAGTCGATCCAACGTATCGGTCAGTTGTCCTGGGGCGTCCGGACGTCGCACCATACTTCGTCCATTGATGAGGGCAATTTCGACGCGTTCATCGTGCTGTGCTCTATCTACGAAGCGGTTGGCGTCTTTTGCTCCAGCGATCTGCTGCTGCGTGTGAGGCTGCACCGGACGCGCTTGTCACAGCTCCTGAAGAAGCACATTCGGTCGATACTCAGCTGCGTTGTGGTGCTGCAGCGCCGGATCGTGGACGAAGAGAAGAGTATTTCGGGCATGACGCTCGTGTATCGACGTTTGAGAGCAAACCTCGTTGATTTTGAGAAGGAGATGGACGAGCTGTTGATTCGGTTGAAGCAGATAATGGTGGAGTCTTCCAAGATGAAGGCGGGCATCCTGGCGCTGCCGCTGGCGCAGCAGCGAGAATCGAACGATGTTATTGGTGTGGGTGCCTATGCATACAACTCGATCAACGCTCTCGCGTCTAGATTCGGGTCCGCGCCCGTGCCGTCCGAAGCCATCCTTTCGCACGGCGAGTACATGACGCAGTTGAGGTCGCAGCTAGATCTGCATTGGAACAGTATCTCGCACCTATTTCAGAGCCTTCAGGGCACTGTGGAAGCTGTTGCGACTGTTGATGACCGACTCAGGGTACGTGTGTGAGCAGTACACGAAAGCACTAGCTGCTTTGACTGGAAGGCTAACAGGTGCTTGTTGACGTTATTTTCGTGCTACGGTATAGGGCTACGCCAAGTTTCCCGACATCACCGTGCCACCACAGCAGCTGGACTATATTTTTGAAGTAAGCACTAGGTGACACCCATTCGTTTGACGGTTTGCTAACGCGATATTGCGCTCGTGTCGTGTTTTTACAGTTCAACTACGACGGTTTCTTTCGCCAGACGACAAAGGATTTGGAAGTGTTGTTGACTTCCTTTGACACGTTGACGTAACACTGCGCACAGGCACTTTGAGGCACACCTTGTGGTTCGCGAGATGATAGCGGGCGACAAGTTGGCCAGAATCCTTCATGTCAGTCGTACTACTACAACTACTACTACTAATCTTGATTTCGTTGTTTAATAAAGCACACGTTTTATCCTGCGATAGCCTTCTCGCTCTCGTCTACTTCGATCGTTCACAGCACATCGAGAAAATCACTCGCCGGTGGTTCATGCGGTACAGCCGTTGTTCCAGCCGAAGCTGCACCCGTGATCACATCAGCAGTCACTGCCGTTTTCTGTAAACTCCCAACGACAGCAGCAGCAGCAGCAAACGCAGAAGCGTCCGTCTCTACTTCTCTCTTTCTCTTTTTCAATTTAGATGCTTTGCTCTGTCGATAACTCAAAGCTGCTGCTGCTGCTCCTCCTCCTTTCTCCGTTGCAACATGCGCGACAGTCTTGCCTGTCTTGTGCATCAAACCATCAGCGTGAGAACGGTCACCACTGGCCGTCGTCGTATTGACTGCACTGGCGGTACTGTCCACTACACCACTGATACTTCCAGAGACGCCAGTTCCCTTCCCCATGGACAACGTCACGGTCAGTTTGCGCAAATGGCCACTCTCGTCCTTCGACGTGCCATAAATGTCGGCAACGTCGTCCAGGCTCGGCTCACTGGCCATGCTAGCGTAGAAGCAGCTGCTGGAAAAGAGGTGCTCCGACTCGGTGTACGGTCGAAGTTTTCGGACACTCGTGTCTTTACGAGGCTGTTTCGAGTCGATGAACCCGTCCCAGCCACGAATGATGTTGCCATGTGGCGTCTCGTCCAGGTACATGGCTTCCTCGTCTTCGATCTGGGCCTGCAACGCCAGGACGGTCTCGTGAGCTCGACGCTGTGCTTCGTACAGCGCACGCATCTCGTCGGACAAAACCGCGCGAGCTTCCATTATTGTCGACTGCCACGACGACCGATAAATATGTACGATGAGAGGTTTCGATTGCAAAAAAGACATGTGACCAAAATAAGTTACGACAGACTCGACGTGTGCAGACCAATGGCACAAATCTCGACATTTCACATGGCTACAGCATTCTCTACACGCTGACCTCGCGGTCGTCATGGTCCTCTGTCACGACAGCTACCGGTATCTGCGACAGTGAAGACTTTCGCAATGGCTGCGGTGGGAATTCCTGCTTGTCCTTTCGTTTATGATTGCAATGTCGCGGCGATCGAGGAGAAGAGCCACTGGTGCTCGCAGTCGACACACCTGGTTTTCTGCGCGCGAGTCCGGCCGCTCGCTGGTCACGGGGATGGCCGCCAAACAGTGGCTTCAAGTACTGTTCGTCAATGCGTTCCCAAACGCCGTGAATGCCACGAACGTTACGGCGAGGTGGTGACCGGTCAATGCGCCGAAACGCAGTGTCTGTATCGCGCTCGTCGTCGCTGGAAAGCAAACGCTCGTTCGCACCCTCGCTGCTACACAGAACACAGCAACGTCAATGTGAATCAGGTAGTGAGTCCATCAACGTCAATTGCCCCACGTACTCATCATATTTCTGTTCATCATCCTGCGTGGTTGTCAAGCCGAAAAAGCGCAGCACAGGACTTGTCCCCATTCCGAAAACCTGGCCAGTCAGTAATGTTCGTGTCAGCTACCACTTGTTGCCACTACATCACAAGCGGCTTACCAAAGTCGTGAACATGACCGTGAAAAGCGTCGTGCTTTGGATCACGCTCGCGTGAACGCGATTGGGCGTGTACACATTCAGCGCCAGCGCAAACGCAATAGCCCCTCGAAGCCCAGCAAACCAAATAACCACCATGTGGCTCCACGGAATCTTGTTGTCTTCCGACCGGCAGAGGTTTGCAAGTGCGCACATCGGAAACGTGTTGAGCATGCGTCCCAAGATACAAGCGATCATATTGGCGAGGATAAATCCCCAGTCCCACGTAAAGTACCTTGAGTATGCTACCACACTCATGCCCATGTAGATGAACACAAAGTTCTCCGCCATGAACGACGAAGTCGTCAGCAAATGCCGCAGAGCCATTGCACTCTCGTGAGCGATGTTATGCAAGTGGTAGTGGCTCATCAGCACGCCCGAGAAGAACAGCGCCACGATACCGCTCTGGCCAACCAGGTCAGCAATCACGTAGCTCAGGTACGCCGAAAGCAGCACGATTGATATCTCGTAGGAAGGGTACTGTCGCAGAGCCGGGTCAGCTTGCTTGAGCAGAAACGCCGATGTGAAGCACACCACTGCTGCTAGACCAACAGATCCAAAACCGATGCCAAAAACCTTGGTAATAATGATCCCTGCGTCATGTAAGGTGACGTCAGCAATGTCGTCTCGAACAAGACCCTGGAACAGTGTGAACGACACGATCGCTGCGGAAATGCATACACACAAACATGTCAAGCTACAGCAGCTTTCCCGGTGACACCAGCAGCAAATCAAATAGTGCTATAGAAACTCACCAACGCCGTCGTTCAACATACTCTCGCCAAAAACAAGATTGAAAAGAAGTGGCGGCACGTCATTCTTCTTGAACACTGACAGAGTTGCGACCGGATCCACTGCCGAAATGAGCGCGCCGTACAGGTACGCTTCTGCAGCTGTCAACTTGGTAATGAGCCCCAAATTGCCCACCCAGATCAAGATACCGCCCGTGATGAATGTCGCGACGAGTGTTCCGACGATGGATAGCAGCATAATTGCATTGACGTTGGAGAAGAAGCCCTGATATGATATCGCGAGTCAACACAGACACGTAGCACAACACACCACACATCATGGTAAGCCGCACTTCTGTTTGATCCGAATGACAAAACTCCAGTCCTGTGCGATACCCTCTTCTTCATGTTGAACCCAGCTTCCAAGATAATCGGTGGCAACAGCCTATGCACGTAGCAACAAGTCCACTCAGTCACCACAAAGAGCTCCACCATTCAAGCCACCAGCAGCATCCTACGCGTAAAAGAGCACTTCGGGATCCATGCCATTGTTCAGCGATTTCTACACCAACCACAGCAACACAACACTCAACTCAGTACAACACAACAGCCTCTTGTCCATCATTATCGCTCCGTGAAGTACCATTGGGTAGAAAATCAGCACTCCAATGCCAAACTGCCAAACAGAAGAGAACCACCAAAAGGTCAGACGAACACACCCATCGACTGACTCCTCCACTCTTTCTCTCTGTTTTTATCCCTCCCTCGCTGTCCACTAACGCACCAAAACACCAAAGAAAATAGCAACCGCCGACTCAGATATCAGCACGGGATGCTTCGAGCGGTCCAAGCGGTAGGCCACAAGCACCAGCGCCAGCTGCAGACTCGCGATCGCACAGAGCTCCAGCCGCACCCACTCGGTGCCCTGTTCGGTCGCTACAGCACCTCCTGAACCTGATACGCCACGCGCTGCATCCAGTACGGCGTTGCCCGTCGCCGACGCTGCAAAGTCCACGTCCTCGTTGTCTCCCATGGCACTGCGTTTTCTCGCGTCGGTTAGAAATAGAAATGACGGCGCCCACGATCAATAGTATCGGCCAGACGAGGACACGGGTGAGCTCGACTAAGTACGATCCGAAACCTCCTCGGGTCGGACTATTTTATTTAGCGTTTTTGCCACAGTGGCGGCCAGTGGCGACTCAATTGGTCCAACTCGGCGGGTGTGTCAACGCCTGGAAGTGTCGAAGCGACTCGCACGACTTTGATCCGATACCCTGCGGCCAACACGCGAAGCTGCTCGAGGTCTTCGGAGACTTCGAGACGAGACGGAGGCAGTTGGGGGAACGTCTGTAGAAAAGCCGTGCGGAACGCGTACATGCCGACGTGGCGGAGGTAGTCGGTCGTGTCGGGTGCAAAGGCCCCATCTTTAGCGTGAGGAATCAGTGCACGCGAGAAGTAGAGCGCGTTGCTGTCGTAGTCGTTCGCCCGCTCCCAATGGGTCACATATACACACGGCGACAAAATGGGTCATACACACATATCAACAACGAAGTCAGAGTCGCTCTTGGACAGGTCTGCTATACACACACACATATACGTAGACAATGGAAAACCAGTCGCTGCATTGCGTCGTCGCACCTGTGGCAGTCGGCAACGCACTTGACGACGTTCCGGTTGCGGGCGTCGCGTTCGTCCACCAGTGGCGTCACGAGTGTGCTCACGACAGTGTCTTGTCCAGCACTTCGCAGTGCGTCGATGCACAAGTCAATGTGTCGCGGGTCCACGCCCGGCTCGTCGCCCTGTACGTTCACGACAATGTCGTACTCGCTCAGCTCCGCTGGGTCCATCAACTCGAGCGCTTGCACAATGCGGTCCGTGCCCGAGGCACAAGCGCCAGTGCGAATCGTGTCGCCCCCGACCCGCTGCACCACGTCCAAGACACGACGGCTGTCGCTGGTCACGACTACTTTCGACAGCAGAGTCGACTTGCTTGCAGCAGCGTACGTGTGCTGGATCAGGGGCTTCCCGCAGAGCTCGGCCAAGGGCTTGGACGGAAACCGCGTCGAGCCAAGTCGGGCTGGGATCACCCCGAGCGCCTTCATGACACTGTGTCCCGAAAGTCCTAACAATGTCAATTACCACCACATCGGAAAGTCGTCGCCCAAAGCCTTTTGTGTTTTCGCTCAATTAGGTCCATCCATGCAGCTGGAAACAGCTCTTCGGATGCGCGAAGAGCACGACGACGACGGCAAAGACCGTCACTCGACTGTGCGTCGAAGCACCAGCCGATGGAGCAGCGCTTCGCTGTATGGCGCTAGCAACTACGAGCGCTGGGTGAAGGTGGTCGCGCTGGGGTCGCTGACCGTCTGGATGGCCTTTGCTTTCTTCTTTTGGCGCACTAATGGCACTGGTGCTGCTCAACACGTCACCGGTACGTCGCAGCTCTCACTTGGGGACAACACGTTCCCTGAAGAGACAAACTTTATTGCGTTTGGCGACTTTGGCACGGGCAATGACAGCCAACGCAAAGTGGCTGGGGCACTCGAGAAGTTCGCGGCGACGATGGACCCGCCCCCAGCGTTTGTGTTGTCGACAGGCGACCAGATCTATGATCAAGGGTACGTGTGTCTAGCTTTTGACGAGGCGGGACCGTTCCGCTGTCGAGTGTGGACGTAAAGCACTGACGAGGATGAGCTGTGTGGTGGTGTAGGATCCAGTCCAGTGCGGATCCACTGCTTTCGACCAACTTTGAGCAGGTCGGACACGTTTGTAGTACTGTCTTGAGAGGTGCAAAATGGTGTGATGATGCAGATGTGGTTGCCATTCTTTGCTGCAGATGTACACACACCCCGTGTTGCAAGTGCCGTGGTATGTCACGTACGTCAATGGCATTTACTTGTCTCGCATTGCTTTTTTCGTTTGCCGTGTGCGATATGAACACAAAAGTTACAAGTGTTGATCCTAATGTGTGCGTCACGTTGGCAACGCCGTGTAGAATTGGGAACCATGACTGCGAGGGATCGATCGATGCAATGCTTCAGTATGCAAAAAAGAATGACTCGTTGTGGTACATGCCACGTCGCTATTACTCCGTTGACCGTCGCGTGGCACCCAAGACAATCCTGAGACTCGTTGTCATCGATGCTTGTGACTTGGTCTGCGGCCGCGAGCCTCGCGACATTCGATGCACCGAACGAATGATCGAGCAGACTTCTGTAGCGACGAGACAGTTGCAGTACGAGTGGCTTGAGCAAACGCTGAGTGCCGGCAAGCCAGTCGGTGTGGACCAAATGTGGACGATCGTTATGGGCCATTGGGGCGTGTACAGCTTCGCAGGTAACGCCGACACGCCCGAGTTGATCAAGACGCTTGATCCGATGCTGAAGAAGTACAACGTGCACGCGTACTTCAACGGCCACGACCACTCCATGCAGCACATACGCAAGGTGGACAGTACCAGCTCGTCCGTCCGCAACTACTTCGTCTCTGGTGCTGGTGGCTACGAGATCCATGACCTCCAACCCGACGCTCGTGCAAACCCCGACCTGGTGCACGCAGCAATGACATATGGCTTCATGTCCGTCCACGTAACCAGCACGACGTTGCGTGTTCAATTCGTCGACAACACGAGCGAAATCCTCTACACCACCGACATACGAAACAAGTAGCGTCATTGACTGTGCTATCTCCTGCACAGTGTCAAGAGCATTTAGTACATTCGTCAAAGTCAATGCAGCAGATGAATGCGTGCGTACACTTTCTCGTGAGCTCTGCACATTTCACTTGCTTGTCAGCCTCAACGTCCTCGTGCCTCATTTGTTCTACGTACTTCGCGTGCCGTAGCAGCTACAAAAAGAAAAGGCACAAAAGAGAGCTTCACCAGCATCTACGCAGCGTCCTTCTTCAATGAGGCCCAGCTCAGCTGCTCGGTCTTGACGAGGTGCAGCACGAGCTGGTCCTTTGAACCACTTGGTCTTGACGTCCGAGATCTCGGCGTACAGCTTGGCCACCACAAACAAGCGCGTCTTGCCGTCCAAGTTCTTGATCTTGACCGTCAAACTTGTGGCAGTCCAGTCAATGTGCGTGTTCTCTACCGAGTGAGAGCCAATGCCCGGCAGTTTCAGGTACACGGACACACGTTTCTTGCCGTCTGCCCACACAAAGCTGGAAACCGCTTCTGTTACTTCAGCTGGCTCGAGCACCGTCAAAGACTGCGTATTGAGGAGACGCGGCGCTGCTTTGCCATCCCACTCGCGGATCTCCACGTTCTCGCACTGCTTGTGTGCGTAGTAGTAGCTGTTCTTGCCCTCCGTCTGATGTCCGTGACATGGGTTGTCTATCGATATGACCTGCGAGACCATCCTTGGATTGCGCCAGACGAAAGAAGATTGCGCCAGACGAAAGAAGATTGCGCCAGACTGGATATGATGACACCAGACTAGCCTACCAAGTTTAACACTCCTCCTCAATATATTCATTCTCCATTTCACTACATTAGACTCGAGCCCCTCTGCAAGCCACGGGCCGGGTTTGTCATTTTGATATATCAAATTTGGCTAACTTAGTCACATCTCATCCCGTACGAGAATCCCGTCGCCATCATCATGGGACGGAATGAGGATGAATACGTCACTTACACCATCGTGACGTGCCAAGAAAGTGCGACTTCACCAGCTGACGTCGCCACAATGAAGATAAAGCGCTTTCGCGGTGGTTCATCGAAGGACTGGCTCACATGGAGCATGCAGTTTCGAAGCCTCGCGAAACGAAAAGGCTGGAGAGCTGACCAACTATCCGTTCAACTTCTTACGCTGATTGACGGTGATCTGTTGCGCGAAGTAGAGCGCATTGCCAGCGATGCTTCCAGCAAAGGCCTGACATTTGAAGACTTTTACCGGGAGGTTGGACTTCTTCTAGTCCCAGCGGATTACTGTGAAGACCTGGATGAAGAACTATGGACACTCACCAAGCGCAGAGAAGAGACGGTACAACGCTGCACGGCACGGCTAAGACAGCTTGCACAGATGTACGCCGATTTGCCCAGGATTCGCAAACCATCTCAGAGCTTCAACAATGTCGATATTTTCGCCGCGCCATGCCGCCGCACTGGCAGGACAAGCTCGCGTGCTGCGGAATTTCGTATGAGACGGTGAACGAACTGGCGATGTATTTCGAGCGCCTCGAAAGGCGCGAGAGGCAGACTGGCCGGGATCGCCTAAATGGTCCAGCTATCCAGGGTGGTGAAAAGGGTCAAGGTCGGCGCGACCAACAACGCCCTACCGCTAACCAGCGCAGAGATCGGCGCAACCCTCGCGAGCATCGCGACACGCGTCAAGATCATCGAGACCGACCTGGTGTACAAGGCGGCAAGAAGAAGCATGACCGTCACCAAGAACACGGCAAGTGGTGTTCATTCCACAAATCAAGCTCGCACGATTCCAGCGAATGCTTTGCCCTCAAGAAGCAACGCGAAGAGCACAAGCCTGCCGAGACGAAACGAACTGCTCACAAAAAGAGTAATTACCCAAGATTCGAAGAGGAAGAGGCAAGCGACAGTGACAGCGACAGCGAGCTTAAGCTTGTCGGCCTTGTCAAGAAGAAGCAACCGAGCGCCAAGCTCGCCCCACTCCGGATCCCGGTACAATTCAAAGACGCGAGTGGCACCTTCAATGCCCTGCTAGACAGTGGTGCTTCGCGGAGCATAATCAACCAAGAAACTATGCGAGCCAATGCTCAGCTTGGGCATAGACAAGTCGAGTCGGCGACAAAGTTTCAGACGGTCAACGGAGAAGTCGCTAGTGCTGGTAGTACGATGGTACAGTTCCGCTTTCCGTCTCTCCAGCCTTCGACCATAATCACGCACAAGTTCGAAATTCTGGATCAGAGCCAGGATGCCATGGTGATCGGTCGTGATATCCTGAATGAACTAGGAATCGTGCTCAATTTTAAAGACAAACTGGTTCAGTGGGATGGTCACTATACACATTTAAACACCGGCGGGTCATCGTCTCCCAACGCAAGTGATTATGAATTCCCCGAAGAGAGCAAAGAAGTCGATAACACTGCAGTGCGACCAGAAGACCTCATGCCAGACAGGCTATCCAAGCCACTCGTCGGCAAATATCTCCAGCTTCTTCGTGATAACGAGCATCTCTATGACGGTCACTTGGGGAGGATGAGATTCGAAGACTACGCTTTACCAATAGTGCCGGAGTACAAGCCTGTACACGCAAAACCGTATCCAGTCCCAAGAAGCCTCGAAAACAAGGCTCGAGAGCTCATCCAGCATTTGGTCAGCATCGACGTGCTGGAGCAGATTTTTGATTCAGAAATGGCATCGCCTGCTTTTTTTCTCAAGAAGCCCAACGGATCACTTCGTCTACTGATAGATTTTCGCGGACTTAACCGATATCTGAAACGCAGCCCTTATTACGTCCCACGTATACGCGAGATCCTGTTGCGTCTCGCAGGAGCCAAGTATCTGTCAACATTCGATGCTAACATGGGGTATTACGCGCGTCGCCTTGCTGCCTCAAGCCGTGGTCACACAGCTTTCTGTCTTCCGTTCGGGAAGTATCAATACAAGCGACTCCCAATGGGCATTTCTACAGCACCGGACGAATACCAAGCCTGCATGGAGAAGATTTTTGGCGATCTGGCTTTTGTGGTAGTCTATTTGGATGATATACTCGTCTACTCCGATAGTGAAGAGACGCACCTAGAGCACCTACACATTGTGTTCAAGCGACTAACCAAGTATGGGGTAACTCTCAACGGAAAGAAGTGCCACATCCTCAGACAGTCCGTCGACTATCTCGGCTTTACGCTGACATCTCAAGGGATCCAGCCCCAACAAAAGAAGATTCAAGCCATCCAACAAATTTCCGTCCCCAAAACCAGGAAGGAACTACGCCGCTTCCTCGGAATGATTAATTACTATAGAGATATGGTACCCAACAAGACGGCATTGTGCCAACCTCTCAACCGATTCACCAGCTCCAAAGTCCCGTTCGACTGGTTGTCTAGCGACACGGAAGCATTTCACGCTATCCAGAAAGCGTTTGCCCAAGCCGTACTGCTCGCGTTTCCTGACTTTGAGCAACCATTTCACGTCTACGCCGATGCCAGCGGAAAGCAAATCGGTGGCATCATTATGCAGAAGAACAAGATTCTCGCCTGCTATTCCCGAAGTCTCAACAAGCATCAAGTGAATTACACAACGATGGAGCTTGAGCTACTCTCTATCGTTGAAATGCTGCGCGAATACCGCACCATGCTGCTCGGGTTCCCTGTGGTTGTTCACACCGACCATAAGAACCTAATTTATCCGACCGAAACCAGCCTGCGCGTTAAGCGCTGGAAGCTCCTGTTGGCTGAGTACAGGCTATCGATGCATTACATCAAGGGAACCAAGAATGTTGGTGCTGATGCGTTTTCCCGGATGAGATTCGATGCGATTAACACGAAGACTCATTTGCAGCTCGCGGACGAGATATGCGCTACCGCTGATGAACCAGATTGTGTCATGCATGGTCCGGTTCTTCGCGAACATCAAGATAAGGACTTGATGATTCAAAAAATCAAGACAGCTTGCCTCAACGGCAACAACAATCCTGACTATCAGCCTATACCTCTACTCGGCTGCACGCTGGTCGCGTACCACAAGCGCGTCATCGTGCCCGATAGCTTGCGAGAAGATCTCATTCGTTGGTATCACTTAACGCTCAGTCACCCTGGCGGTGAACGACAGTACAAGACAATGAGGCAGGTTCTCTACTGGCCCGGAATGGAATCCGCGATCACCAAGAATGCGAAAGATTGTCTAACTTGCAAGAAGGCAAAGGTCCACGGAGGCAAGCAGGACTATGGATTACTACCACCACGAACACTCAAGACGGTGAACCCCTTTGACACCGTTCATGTCGATCTCATTGGTCCCTACGAAGACGGACACTACGGTATTACCATGATTGACCATGCGACGCGTTGGCTGGAAGTGGGTATTCAGCACGACAAAACTTCGCTGACCACAGCCGAAAGCTTCGATCGTGAATGGCTGTGCCGCTACCCGCGTCCTGTAACGGTTATACACGACCTAGGAACGGAATTCACTGGTGACGAGTTTCAAGAATTGCTCCGCAGCTACGGGATACAAGCCAAGCCTATAACAAGCAAGAACCCTCAAGCTAACGCTATTTGTGAACGCGTTCACCTCGAGATTTTAAATGTCATCAGGTGCCACGATGGCGCTGACTGGAAGAAAACCATTCACTACGCTGCATTCGCCGTGCGAGCAAGCTACCACAGCATTCTTAATGCTTCCCCAGGTCAACTACTCTTCGGTCAAGATATGACCACTCGTCAGCTTTATAACGCCAACTGGAGCTATCTATCGAAGCGTCGTTTTGATGCAATTCTCGCCGACAATGACCGCGAGAATAGCAAACGCCTCGAGCATTTCTACAATACGGGAGACCACGTGATGTTACGCGTCCCCAAGAAGTTCCGTGCAAAATTGCACGCAGTGGCAACCGGACCTTTTGTTATCCGCCAAGTTCACAGCAACGGCACTGTGACCATCGACAAGGGAGCAATGGCAGAACGTGTGAGCATCCGCCGCATTTTTCCGTGCTAAATCTCACAGATCATGGGGGGAGTATGACATGGGTTGTCTATCGATATGACCTGCGAGACCATCCTTGGATTGCGCCAGACGAAAGAAGATTGCGCCAGACGAAAGAAGATTGCGCCAGACTGGATATGATGACACCAGACTAGCCTACCAAGTTTAACACTCCTCCTCAATATATTCATTCTCCATTTCACTACATTAGACTCGAGCCCCTCTGCAAGCCACGGGCCGGGTTTGTCATCCGTCTGCAGCGCCGAAATGCCGGCCGGACGTGACATCACAGCGTTGTTCTCCATTGTTGGTGACAAATACGCGAGTAGGTGTTTACTTTCTTCTGACACGAGGCCATTGATGATCTTATGGGTATGTTGTAAGGTGATCGGCAGACCAACTGCGAGGGATTTCTTCATGGCATGCATTCTGTTACGCCAATGAGGTTCGATTGGCAATATATCACTCGAAAGTGTTACCATCTACAACCACATGTCATCGACACGGCGGGTTTGCGGTAAGTACAGAAAGTTTGCATTGTAGCTGGAGATAATGAAAACAATCCCAATAATCACGAAACTTGAGAAATGCACCATAAGATGAGAGAATTGTAATATGTTCTAAAATATTGTAGCTACGAAATTTCATAATGCACCGAACGTTTAAAAATCATAATATGCACTTGAATTGTCACGGAAGAAAAAGACTGCACCATAAGATGTATTATTTCCCCATTCGAATATTCACATACTCACAGCCACATAAACTATATCGACTTGGTCTTTGCAATGCATACCAACTGAGATCGTAGCAACTTGATGGAGGCCAAACCTGTTAGAGCGTAGTAGTGCACTTGGTGCAAAGTAGGTGGAAGTAAAAGTGAAATATATTGAGTGTTTAGCATGACCTTCCTCAACACTACGATATGTATGACCAGACAAAACGAAACTGCAACTTGACTATAACAAGTCACATGTGACGTCCGTCTCTCGCAGTCCCATGTGTCAACCTGTCACATGGCGACCGTCTCTCGCGGTCCCATGTGTCACCCTGTCACATGGCGACCGTCCCTCGTGGTCCCACGTGTCACCCTGTCACATGGCGACCAGCCAATCAGGTGACACCGTACCATGGTAAAATACTTGAACCTAGAAACCTGTCAAATAGGATAGTTTCTTACACTCCCCCTCGGTGTTAGCCTGTGTGGCCTTCAACTTGAGCATGGCTCTCAACTCTTCCATCCTGGGTGCCGGCAACGACTTCGTCAGTATGTCGGCCACCAAGTCCTCTGACCGCACGAATCGAGGCACCGCAGTCCCTTCCTGGGTGTGATGACAAATGAACTTAAAACGTATGTCTACGTGCTTGGCGCTCGAGGTACTTTTCTCTGATTCGAGCTGTTTGATCGCCGCTTGATTGTCGATCCACATCGGCATCGGCTCACGCACTTGTAGCTTCAGCTCGCACAGCAGTTCCTTCGTGTCAAGCAACTCCCGGCCAGCTTGTGAGGCAGAGATAAACTCGGCATCCATCTTGCTCAACGATATGCCTGATTGCTTCTTGCACAACCACATAATCACAGCACCATTCACAGTCAGTGCCTTCCCGAGATTGACTTACGATCGGCCTTATCCGCAGCAAAGTCAGCGTCGCTCCAGCATTCGACCCGAATATCTTCTGATGTAAGCCGATCACCGTCCAAGTGCAGCTTCAAATTCTTGGACATCTTTAGATATCGCAAGATGCGCTTCGCGGTCTTCCAATCTCGGAGAGTCGGCTTGTGCGTTCTCCTTGTCGCCTTGTGCACGGCAGAGAAGATGTCTGGACGCGTGCATCTCGCTATCCATAGCAGACTACCCACCAGTGACTGAAATGACTTCATACTCGGGTCGCCTTTCGCTCCTCGTGCTGGTAAGTACGCAGCGTCGTCTTCGGCGTCCATGTTGCACTCGTCTCCGATAGGTGTGCGTACCCCGTTCGACGACTCCATACCGAAGTCTCTCAACATCAAATCGATTGCCGGTTCTTGGTCCAGGACGTAGCCACTTGAACCGTCAAGTTCAATCCGTAGTCCAAGGAATTTGTTCACAATTCCCAGATCCTTGATGGATAGAGAGGTCATGTCCTTGAAAACTCGTCGACAGCACTTTGTCTGGTGCGTGTGACCAACAGGTCGTCCACGTAAACACCAACCACCGTGCATATCTTGCCCTTGTACTTGAAATACAAACACATGTCCGTGGTACATTGCTGATACCCACTTTCCCGTAGCTTGGAGTCAAGTAATTTGCTCCATAGTCGTCCAGCTTGTTTAAGTCCGTACAGCGATTTCTTCAGCAACAATACTAGGTCGTTTGGGGTCTTCACATTCAGGTCCTTCATCTCTTTTTCCTTCACTGCCATCCTCTTCGGCACCTTCGTGTAAATATCCAGGTGCTCCTCCTTTTCAGCCTTGACGTACGCATTCGGTACATCACCATAACGAGCTGGCATGTTCCAGCGTCTCGAGAGTACCAGGATCAGCTTTAGCGTGCCCAGATCCATGACCGCTGCGAACGTGAGAGTATAGTCTACTCCGGACACTTGTTCGTTCCCGCAGACGACCAGGCGAGCCTTGTATCGCTCGATGTCCCCGTTTGCGTCGGTCTTCGTCTTGTAGACCCACTTGTTGTGCAGGACATGTGCACCCTTAGGCGGCACTACAACCGTCCAAACATTGTTTGACTTCAAAGCATCCAGCTCTTCGTTCATAGCGACTTGCCATTGTTCACGGTGATCACTGTTGATGGCTTCGCCATTGTGCTTCGGGTCTTGTACAATGACCGCATTTACGACGTCGTGCCGGTCAACAGGTTGTTCGGTTGAGGTTTCTTCAATCTCTCGCTTGCTCGTGGATCTTGTACGATGTTGATCCCTCGTCCAAACCGACCGTCGTCCTTTGTGATTCTTCGCAAGTCGTTTCTTGACGTTTCGTTGTCGTATCGTGTCCGTCCGGCAGTCCAAGCGTGACTCCTTCTGACGGTCGGCTCCATTCAGGTCGGGTCCGAGTTCCGCGTCTCGAACATCCTTTGGAGCTTCTATGTTCCGAACGTGTTGCGTCACTGCAATTACCTTGTCCTTGGGGATGTACACCTTGTATCCCTTCGTCTCAGCACCCTTTCCAATGATTATGCCTGCTTTACCACGTTCTTCGAGTGATTTATTCTTAGCGTCGATGTGCACCGTGCATGTTGATCCGAAGGCGACGATGTCGTTAAGCGCAGGCACCTTGTTCGTAAGAATCTCCAATGGAGACGCTCCTGGTAGGTTGGCCTTGTACCTACTTCGATTCAGTATGCATGACGCGTACTCGGCAGCGTCACCCCAGAATGTCTTAGGTAAGTTTGAAGCGAACAGCATGCTTCGAGCCATATTAATGATGGTTCGATGCATCCGCTCAGCCTTGCCATTACTGGCTTGGTTTCGAGCCTCGCTCACTTGACGGGACACACCAGTTGTCGAGCAAAATTCATCCGGGGTCTTGTATTTACCTCCCCGTATGTGCGCAGTGCGTGGACCTTGCAGTTGAACTCGCGCTCGAAGCTCACCAAGAAGAGCTTGAAATTGAGGGCGGCAGCATCCTTGGTCTTGGCCAAAAAATGCGACAATAATTTGATCTGTGGTCGATGAAGTTGACCATATAGCGATTCCCCAAGCGATCACGCGGGGTCATCGGACCTTTCAGGTCGGAGCATATCACTCCTCCTATCGCGTCGATAGGGGAGTTGGCTCCCGTATCCTTCCTTGACTGTGGCACTTTTCTCTTTTTTCCTTGAGCACAAGCCATGCACTTCGCACGTCTCGTATCCGTCAGCCTTATGCCCGAGCCTGGGTCTTTGGCCATCTTGACAATAGTTTCAACACATATGTGCCCCAATCGGCGATGAAATTGCATCAAGGTACCACACTGAACATCTGAGTCGGATTCATATTCAGGTGAATTGAGAACAGCCATCATCCCGTCTTGTGGTGTGTCAATAATGCCCTTCCTGTGGTGCTGCACTGCAATGATCAGTACGTTGTTGCACCGCTCCGCATCCATGACTGGGACACAACCAATTCCTGAGGTCAACACGCGCTTCCCTCCCCGGTACTCCAGTACGCAACCCTTAGCTTCAAGCTTTCCGTTGGAGAGTATGTTCTTCTCGAGGTTTTCCGCGTATTGCACATCGAGGAGCGTCACCAAATTTATCACTCCGAGTGCGAGGACATTAATCTCAACAGTGCCTTGATGGGTGATCCGCAGCACACTTCCATCGGAGGCTGCGGTCAGACATTCCATTTGGCAAGGAGTCGAGTTGATGAGGAGGCTGAGATCGTTAACCAAATGACGGCTAGATCCAGTGTCGAGTATCCACTGACTCTCATGTATACCCGTGCTGCCGTCAATTGTGAAGACGAAGTTTGCTCTTGGGTTCTTCTTCTTCCTTTGCTGAGGACACATCACCCTGATATGTCCTACTTTTTCGCACAGGTAACATGATCGATTGTCACTTTGCTCTTGGCTCTTGTGTTTGAGCTTCGCTTTCACATCTTTTGGAGCTTCCACGACGTTGACGACGTCCCGTCCGTGGTTTTTGGCGTGCCTGTCCACCTCAGTAGACTGCGCAAATTGGGCCAATTCCTCAGCTTAACGTAGATGGTCCACTCGGTGAATGTTTAACCTGGACAACATTGTCGTGCGCATCTGCGGATCGGCGTAGTGTGCAATGTTGTCCAGCATCAAGCTGTCTGCACCGCCGCAGGCATCGCTGACAGCTGTGTGGTACAAAAAATGGTCTGTCCAGCTTTTGTGCGATGCCTTCGGTGCCGTGAAGAGCTTCATGCTTTGCGCCGGCGATATCTTGGTGCTAAAGGTCTGCAACAATCGTTGCATTGCATGCTCCAAGGTTTGGCTTTCGCGCCACCAAGTCTCGACCTGCCGACGGTAGTACGTCTTCGCCTTGCCTGCCAGGTGTTGTCGAAGGATATCAACCTTGATGTCCTCCGGCCATCCAAACCCGCACGCGCGCTCCGTGAAATCGATTTGGCGGACAAATTCCTTGCTTCATTCAAGGAACCCGCTACACAGACCATGGTAGACGTCCCTTGCCGTAAAAGGGTTGAATCGCGAGTTTTCGATGACGTGCGTCCGGCATCCCTGCAGCTTGCTGCCCAGGGTGTACATACATCCAGTTCGGCATACCCACACCAGGGTAATAGCCCGCAGGCATCTCTTTTTAGGTTGTGCTGGTCCTGGTGTCGGACCCATGTTGACGTCCGCCACGACCGGGTTCACTAGTCGTTCGTCACCATATCCTTGCATGTAATGTCTTGCCCCGAAATATGTCGCTGACGACACATACGGGAACCTTTTGGGAGGAGGGGTGTGCTCTAAAGCCTGGAGGGTAATTCCCGCTCCTACTCCCAGGGCCGAGCCAAAAACTGACTCTGGTGACCCCTGCCGGTCCTTGCCACCCTGCTTGTTATGGGAGACTTCCATCCGATTCATCCGTTCGGATAGATCCCCGAGCATGGCTAGCACTTGGTCCATCGCCCCTCTGGGCGCTGCCTACTTTTCTTCCAGGTGGCCGTCGGTAGCCTTGTTGGAACCACCGACGATCACAGCAGGTGCAGCTTGGTCGACCGCACCCGCAACACGCTTAGTTGGGCTCATAACCTGTTAGAGCGTAGTAGTGCACTTGGTGCAAAGTAGGTGGAAGTAAAAAAGTGAAACATATTGAGTGTTTAGCATGATCTTCCTCAACACTACGATATGTATGACCAGACAAAACGAAACTGCAACTTGACTAAAACAAGTCACATATGACGTCCGTCTCTCGCAGTCCCATGTGTCAACCTGTCACATGGCGACCGTCTCTCGCGGTCCCATGTGTCACCCTGTCGCATGGCGACCAGCCAATCAGGTGACACCGTACCATGGTATAATACTTGAACCTAGAAACCTGTCAAATACGATAGTTTCTTACATACTACCACCACTAAAATGCGTTCTTTTTTGACGGCCGTAACACCTCACATCAATGCGCGTACCATTAGCGGGTATTCCGAGCGTGTAGAAAAGCATCTGCCACTTGCGATAGCTCTGATCATTTCTGTCAGCTATCCGGTATATGGACTACTCATGCTGCCTATGTTTCTTTGTCGTCCTCTGATGCGATCATAGCAGTCAACCTCCTTCTCTGTATCCACTCACCCCTTTTATATGCGCAACAAGACTGGATATTCATCACAGTATCACACACTAAATGTATACAAGGAAGTGCTGAAGCACCAACGTAACTTAAGCGCACTGAAGGACATGTTAACTTTATTATCGATAACACATCATATATCCTATGCACGAGTGTCTTCCAGGATCATGGGAGCCACTTTTTTCGATTTGCATCCTATTGGCTCACAATGGGTCGACGTCCCAGCTTATCAGTCTGTAGCAACACGATGCACCAGCTATTTCGGGCACATCTTTAGCTACTAACATGTCATGTATACTGTGCTACCCCACTTCTATGAGAGCAAAGGGGTGCCGACGAATGTGTCGTCTTTAATCTTGTCGTTCTGCACCGATATCAGTCAGTCCCAAACTGATGATTGAAAGAAGTGGATGAATTGTTGTTGTGTGGACGATGTGAATGTCTTGTGGCTTGGAAGTGGAAGTGGAAGTGGAATCAACGCAAGGGCTTGGTTTGTTGATGCTGCATTACATTGCGTCCTCACCACCACTTGCAGACCACTAATCAGACCTAGAAAATCTGCGGTGCGTGGTGAGAGTAAGATATACGTAAGTGACATGTTATCCTCGTACAAGCATAAGGTCACAACATGCATTTAATTTGAATGCATCAGTGATAGTGTGCATGGACGTATGTATGACAAGCAACCTCTTTCTTCTCATCATACAACCTTGCACAGCTTTATCATTAAGTTTATCCAAGTTATCACTGGGCGCGTTCCCGCTTTTAATGGGATTGCGACGATAATGCCCTAATACGAGAACCCACCATATATACCACAGTAAGCGATCACTAGTATTTTTGTCCGCTTCAAAGGCGTATATAGACAGTGCCTCCTTGTTGCCGATTTGTAAGGCCCACGTTCTTAAAATCTCTGCTCTAATGGTTGCGAAACACCCATATTAGACGTAGTCGCACTTGTTCAGTAGAAGTAGAAGTAAAAGTAAAAGTAACATGTATTGAGTGTTGACTACCCTTCGTTGTTGGCCCTACCACATGCAGTTGATGACCAGTACTGCAACTTGACCTAGTCAAGTTACACCTGACACACATTCAGCGTGCCCATCACCGTGTGTCGGCCCTGGTCCCATATGACGTCCGTATGTCTTCGTCTCACCTGTAATCTCCAATTGAACTTCGACGTAACGATCTCCTTCCCTAGTCCTATATTTCAAGATATCACGTCTTGATCCCACCTGTCAACTTGTCAGCCATTTTAATTCGTTTAAAGTCGTTAACACAGTGGGAATTCTCAATGTTCAGTACGCGGAAATCTCGAGCGTAATATTCTTCCCTGTGGATTGCTCAAAGATAAGGGCTACGTTCTGGAATATCGAGGAGGGGGTGCGTGTTGTCCCCCGGTGTGGGTGGTACGCCCATCATGGATGTGGAATGTTGCAATAACGTGTAGGTTGCTGCTGTGACTCGTCACAACACCCGTAATTTCTAGCCACCGCAAGAGGCAATGATGACGGTCATCGCTTCGCCTGAAAATGAATTCGAGTAAATGTTCAGTGTGGTACCTTAACAGACTTTCAACGGCGTCAAGGACACTTTTGCTATGACACGATCACGACGATGGTCAAAGTTCCATCATCTGTCATACGGCTGACAGGTACGACACGTAAAAAGTGTCTAGCCTGTGCGACGGGAATGCAAACTAAGGTAGTTCAGTCAAAGATAGATACGGGCACAAATTCGCCAATCGGCATGATCTAGGGCGTCCTTTGTTCGGACCATAAGGGTCCTATGCCCCCTGAGACCATTTAAGAAATCGGTACATGGGTATCTTCATCTATCATCGATCAAACTACTATCGAGTGTTTTTGGCTAAGCCAAAGGATGCAGACGCCTTAAATTTCAAGCTCTCTATGGCAAAGTTCGAGCGTGAATTTTAATTAAAAGATACACGCCTTACGTACTGATGGTGGTGGCGAATATAGGACGCTCGACCTATTTTGCTCATCGTAAAGCATTTCGCGTCAAGTTAGTAAAGCAAACATCAGGCGAGCAACGGCAAGGCTGGACGGATGCGCTGCATTGTCATGAACATGGTGCGGAGGATGACATTTGCATTCTACCTGCCGATGGCGTTTTGACATGAATCGAAGGTTATGCCTCGGTTATTTTTAACCGAAGCAAGACCAAGTCCAAGCCTGGAGGTGTAGCTTGTAACGGGGTAGCCCGTTACATAAAGCTACCGTTGTGATAAAGATGGCAACAAAGAATGTTGCATTAAATATTCTTTTAACAATATTACGAAGTACAGTGATATTGTTGGGATGACCGAAGGGTCTACTCATTTGGTAGATATTGTGTATATTTCAACCCACCAATCCCTGCTGGGCGCTCTTTATGGGTGGTGAGTATACTTCGCCATACATTTTCATATTTTAATATAACTAAGTCAGGAAAAACAAAGAACAAGAGTTATAGGACTTGATTTATATTGTATGATAGATTTGCTTTTACCACGACTAGAGTCTTTATCTTTGTCGCTTACCTTCCTCTGTATTAGTGTTATGCATAGCAGGGCAGTGACATTTACTGTTGTCAGTGAAAGTTAACTCCGTACTGGCAGACCAGTACGTAGTCGTCAGTGCCTCATTAAACCTGGTAGCACTTTGTAGTCCGCCCAAAGACCAAAATCGCATCGCCCGACATGAGCATGTTGGCCGATAAAGAAGGCGACTGTAACGGGGTAACCCGTTACATGATATTGTCCTTAAAGGATAAAATGACAATAAAGAATATTACGATGAATATTCTTTCAACAATATCATCATGCTCTGTGATATTGTTTAAGATGACCGAAGGGTCTACTCATTGGTTGATATCGTGATGATATCAACCCACCAATCGCTGCTAGAAGCGCGCAATCGGTGGTGAGTAGACGTCATCATACAAATAGTTACATCATTATGATTAAGTCAGGACAAACAAAGAACGAGTTCTAGGACTAAATTATATTGATATAACAGTTTTACTTTGTCTACGACTAGAGTCTTCCACCTTAGTCGTTCTACCTTATTCTGTGTAGTTCTACACCTATCTGGGCACTGACTATCACTACAGTCAGTGATAGTAAACTCCGTACTGGTTGACCAGTACGGAGTTGTCGGTTACCCGTTACAGCGACAACTTTTACGGAACCCGTGAAAGCTACTCTTATTTTAATCTATGTCGAATGGAAAACGATTATACAAATGAGCTCGACCGTTGGTGAAGAAGCTTTCTAGGCCATGCTATCCTCAAGGGATAGCGACCAGCAGCATGCTGTCATCAGCAAGTTCTTGCAAAGAGAGCTTAATGAGTCACGAGCGCAGGTGACCTTGTTGCATCAACAAGATCACCAGCGAACCGAAACTATGAGTCAAAAATAGTCTCAGTCCGCAGAGTCTACGCGTGACCGTCGACAGGAATTTCCAAAGCTATGGATCTCCAAGTAACGGTGATTCTAGCAAAACTCCCTATTATGATAATTAGCCCAGGTAGACGGTGCCATCGAGGCCCGTCGCATCGACGATGAGCGAATGCAAGTGGCATGTGCCCAGTCATACTTTGCAGGGGCGCCAGGAATCGGACCCTGAATCTCAAGTTACTCGACCCGAACGTGTTTGGGTCGTTAAACATCTTCAAGACCCTGCTCAGCTAAACTCTTCAGCCGCCAAGAGCAGATTATAGGACTATACCAGAGCTCCTGCAACTCAAACAGGGTAAGCGTTAAATTAAGCTTTCGCCCAACATGGGCGCTACCTTGCAAAGTCCATGGTAACAAATCCTGAGAGTCAATTTGTGTTGATCACAATTATTCATTAACGGACTTGCAGATAATCCCGTCACGGACCACCAGTTCCGCGAGAGCTCAAGCACTCTCGGAAGCAATCTACGCTGCGGAGCAAGAATACTTAAGTGTGAGACAGGCTCACACTACGTTGACCCCTATTCGTTTACAGAGACGACCAGAGGTCGCAGGTCTAGAGACGATGGAAATCTTTTATGTCGAGGGCGAGAAATCTCGCCCTCCGAACAATAAGCGATCGCTGAGGTGTAATCGCTGTCACAAGTTATAACACTACGTATACAAATGCAGTATCCCCCGCTCTGTGCCTCGTCGTGCGTAGCGAAGTATTTGTCGACCATCCAGTAAATTTGGAGGACGAGGGTCCGACGCTATTGAAAAGCCGCAACAGCGAGGCGGACCACCAAAAAATGGACGGGGTCAGTAGGGGCGGAGCGCCATACTGATTCAGCAACATCATGAGAACTTGCATATCTCTTGACGAAGTTTTCTACCGACTTACAGTCTCTTTGTGTCTCTAGAACCTGGTGATGAGGTGTCTCTCATCACCTTGACATTGGAAGTGACAAAAGACTTGTCACTTCGCGCCCTAGTTGGCTGTGGGCATCCAACTATTTCGTTCGTCGCCAATCACTAGAAGCTGAAACACTAAACTCTATCAAGCGGGAGGTCCTTTCAATGAAGGTCACGGTGCGCCTAGCGACAGGCGTATCGATCACTGTAAAGAAACGTGTAGTCGGAATCCACTACACGTTAGATTGCGAGCAGTACGATGATTTTATATCCTATTGGGTATGGATGACAACTTCGTTTTCATCCTAGACCTGCCATGGCTCAAAAGATTCGATCCAAGGGTGAGCTGGCAGCATCGATCCGTAAAGATGCCCGCCATATGTATCAGATGGCAATCTGATGAACGTCTTGGAACGTCCAAAAGCGTGTGGTTGTACTGCGAGTGAGTGCGATGGCATCAATTGCGGCACCGTCGTTAGCACGACGGTACAAGACCGCAGTGTAGATGATAACTACACTGTTGAGAAAACTCCCAGCAATTGAGCAAGTGCATAGGTGGCGCCGAAGGTACACCACTCGAAGACGAGTGAACCGGGACAGGGACGCACTCCGGGAAGGTATCATCCGAGCGAATAGAAACCGGTCGTCGGTGATCGGCAACATGGAAGTCATAGTCAACTAGGAATTCGGCCGTAGACGATCGTTACCTTACAGGGGTTGCGCAGATACTGTCATGAGACGTGAAGGAAAAAATTCCCCACGTACTTGAGAAAAACGTTCCTCAAGTGTTCAATGCTGAGGGAAAGATTCCCCAGCATCCTGAGGATGCGACTTCCCAGGAATAACTGAGACATTACACGTATTGTTCAATGACGAATCAAGCGTAGGCGCTTGTACACTTGATCGGATTGTCCTTCTGAAGTTGACCTCGGAGATATAAAAAATATAAAAGTTAAAACCAAAGCGGTTCTTACGTGATATGCGTAGTGGCGAAGTCAAGCAGATCTGTGTATTCGTCACAAAGGACGAGTACGTCACCAATATTCGGTCTGCAATGGTGTTTAGTGAAAACGAGCAAGTTCTCATCAGCTCATCGAAGGACGAAAGTGGCCCCGATAAGAAGACTTGGATTAAGAGATATTAAAGTCAATCCTGGAAGTTGCTCCAGCCAATTATGTTTATAAAGAATTTATAGAAGTCAAGGATGTATTCCATAAATCCGTACCATGTGAGTTGACTAAGGACAAAGGCACTCGACATGAGATTGAGCTCAAATTAGGCTCGAAGTACTGTGTCATGAAGCAGTGACCACTGCCTCGTAAACAAGTACTAGCGATCGACAAGTTCTTTGCCGATCGCTTAGCAGCGGGCCATGTGAGGGAATCAAGATCCCCTCACAGCTCTCCGGCCTTCTGTGTGCGAAAGGTCACAGGAGGGTGGCGGATAGTGCACGCATTCAACAAATTGAATGCTGCAACGGTACCGGCTCAAACGCCTATACCGAGGGAGGACGTGATCATTGATGGTATGTCTAAGAGTACCATCCTCTCGTCCATGAATCTAATGGATGGCTTCTATCAAATCCTCGTTCGTGTACGGGACACACCCTTGCAAAGCAGTGAGCACCCCCAGCGGTATGCTGCGGAAGTGGCTAGAGATGCCTCAGAGGATGATTGATGACTCTGCAGCGTTCAACAGATGTGTAGTATATCTGTTGAGACCGGTGCGGGATTTCGTACCGAGTTACTTCGACGATGTGTTCTTCCATAGACGGGATATGGATGGAAGACGGACGTGAAAGTTCATAGAACACACGGTTCTCAGGTTCTAAAACTTTTGCGCAAGCATAAGTTGTACGCCAGCCTTAAGAAGTGTTTGTTCGCGGCTAGCGAAATACCACTTCTTGGGTGCATCGTGGGTAGAACGGCGTACGCCTGATCCCGCAAAGACCAAGGCGATCACTGAATGGACCGTGTCAGTCTATGTCAAGGGACTTCGGACGTCCCTTGGTCTAGCGACGTACCTGCACAAGTACTTGCGCAACGACGTCGAGATGACTGTGCATTTGTCTTGTTTTCTCAAGATAACTGTTAAGTGTTCATGGAACCTGACTATCAGCGTTACTTTAAATGTATCAAGCATAGTTTGAACCAATTGAGCATACTTGCGATTGTAGATCAGGACATACCATTTATGTAGTCCGTGACGCCAGCGCTTTTACGATCGGCTGTGCGTTGATGAAATTTGATACAGCTGGCGCAGAGCGCGTCATCTGCTATCAATCGCGTCAGCTACAAGCATCTGAGCGCAATTACCCAGTGCATGAAAAGGAACGCCTTGCAATGAAATATGCACCGGCTTTTTCCCGTGTCTTTCTCTTCAGAGGTAAATCATTCATCGTCTATAGGTACCATGCGTCATTTCAAACGGCCGTATATAGTATCCACCTCTCACATAGAATGGCAAATGGAAGATGTCTTCATTTGCGAAGTTTTGACTTCTTCATTGAGTACAAACCAGGACGACGTAATGTCGTCGCTGATTTGCTCTCCCGTCGGCTAAACATCTAGCCTACTGCGCAGGTCAACAGTGAGACCATTTTTAATGTTGCGACGCTATCATTTAGTCTGCCGTCGTCGACATAATTCGATGACGTAAGAAAGGCATACGTAGAAGACAAGAATCTCCTACGTATGATGAATCGCCTCGTGGAACCATCCCGGAAATCTCAAAGAGACTTACCGTCATTATACCGTATAGCATCGTATCGGTACACAACACGCAACCGGTTGCTGTATTGTACAAGTGTTGTTGGCTACAAGCCTCGTGTAGCCGTTTACACTTAAATTGGTATGGGCATGAACATCATGTATGATTGTCTCGATCCTTTATCTAGTGAGAAATGTGGTAGAGGAAATGCTTACCTTACGGAATGTCGTGACATTATCTGCCTCCTCCAGTATCCGTTGTGCAAAATTACGTACACTCTTGCATAGTGTGTCAACAGGTAAAGTCAAGCCCTTCATTCCGTGCGCCTCTACAGCCGCTGTCTGTTCAGAAAAGTACTATGGGTTCGTTTTACTGACTTCCTCTTCTGGTTTCCTGAAGACAATCACAACATTAATGGCATTCTTGTGTTTGTGAATCGGTTCAGCAAGATGGTACATATTGCTGCAGTCCCCGAATAAATCGCGGTACAGATCTCTACCCATGTATTTATTTACACGGTGTTTCGACTTTACGAGCTACCTAGTAAACTCGTCTTACACCGTTAAATTTCGTTCACGACGAAATTCTGGCAGTCTATGTTCCGACTACTTACGACACATATAAGAAGTCAATATCTGGCCATACGTAAACAGACGGTCAGAAGTAACGTGCCAATGGTATCCTTGGAGATATACTTCGAAAATACGTCTCTCTGTTACATGTTTAAGTGAACTTTTGCCGATAGTCAAATTCTCCATCAACAGATCCGCACGTGCGTCCACAACGCATACATCTTTCTTCCTGAATGGTTTATGCCATCCACGCATTGACGCCCTTTATTGTGTGACTCTCTCTCATGAAAACGAATTGTTGGCTCTCGCTCATGAAGTGTCGATGCTTGTCCTCATCACGTACAATGGTGATTGTTAGCCAATGTTGATCTTGCACTTGATGAGGTAGAAAGGAAAGTGATATTCAAAGTGTGCCGTGATGTCCTAGCTATTCTGCTCGCTATCTCGCACACTATGTCTCTGTATCTGCCGCTCTTACTAGGTCGACTTACTGTCTCTGCGCTACCATTCGCCACCACTCCGACGACGCGCTTCTTGTCTGTTGGCAACTGCAAGCTTCTTCACCCATCTTTGCAGCCCCTTCATCTGTCGACTGTCCTCTTATACACATGCAAACAGTCGCCGACACCAACTTGATCTGGCATGTCGTGCCGCACATCGTGACTCTATATCCCGATCTTCAACACTCCTCCTTGTCGGCGACTTACACTGCGCTTAAACGATGTGTAGCAGTGATCGCAACTCGACCGTCTTGACTGCATCGAGCGCTTTGGTGAGTACGTCAGCAAGCATCAGGTCGCTCGGCACATATTTTGGCACCACAATGCCTCGAAGAGCGTAGTCGCACAAGTACTTGACTCTCACATCAATGTGCTTGGCTTTATTAGACGACGCTTCTCCTTCAATCTGCGGTATCGCTGCCTGGTTGTCGATGAGCATTTTCATCGGTAGTGCAGGCGACTCACCAATTTCACTCATCGTCTCTCTCACTTTAAGTAGCTCTCGTCCAGCTTCAGGCGCTGCTCAAATTCCGACTCCATTGTCGAGAGCGCCAAACCTCCTTTTTTTTCGAGCACGAGCTGATTATCATTCCATTTAGCATGATAAAGCTACCGGTCAAAGACATTCTGTCTGCCTTGTGGGCTGCGTAGTCTGCGTCACTGTAACTCATTAGAACAGGTTGTGCAGTTTCTTCGACTGCTGGCTTCATGCTGATCTTCAATCTACGCGTGCCACTCAAATAGCGCACGATGCGCTTAGCCAATTTCCAGTCATGGATCCGTGGCTCGTGTGTTTGTCTGGTTGCCTTGTGCACCGCAAATGCGATATCAGGTCTTGTGCACCTCGCTACCCAGAACAACGATCCGAAAATAGACTGAAAAACACGAACGCTAAATTGACCTGGAGAACCCGTGTCTGCAAGTAGTCTGCTGTCTGCACATTGAACTTCATAAACGTCCGTCCCGATAGGCGCACGACTTGAGTTGGCATCGGTCATGCCGTGGTCACGGAGCAAGTAGACAATCGCCTCTTCCTGGTCAAGAAATATCCACGATCTTCGTTGCGCGTCATGCGCATCCCCAAAAACTTCGACCCTGGTCCAAGATCTTTAATCGAAAGACTTTCGAGGCTCGCAAAAAAAACCGTCGACTGCAACAGCTGATGTTCCAGTCACCAGCAAATCGTCTACGAAGACTCCGACGATGACGACTCTATCGATGTCGAGCTTGTAATTCAAGCAGAGGTCGCTGATGCAGCGCGTAAATCCGGCTTCCAACAGCCGATTGTTAAGCAATCGGCTCCACAATCGTCCTGCTTGCTTTAAACCATAAAGACTTTTTTCTGTTCAATCACGACATATTCAATCTTCGTTGCCCCCCAGTTCATCTATATTTCTTGTATCAATCGTCATGCCCTTAGGGACATGCATCAGAATCTCGAGATGCTGTTCCTTCTCTGCTTTTACGTAAGCATTGGGGACGTCTCCGTCCTTAGCCGGGACGCCCCATGTAGCATCTAACGCCAAGATTACTTTTACTGTCGTCATGTCCATGACGGCAGCAAAAGTTAGCGCGTAGTCCACGCCAATAACTTGTTCATTACCGCAGGCAACGAGGCGCGCTTTGTGCCTTGCCATATCTCCATCGGCAGTCGTCTTGGTCTTAAAGACACATTCACTGTGGAGAACGTTGCTGTTGCTTGATCGGAGCGCCAAACGCCACACTTCGTTCCTATCGAGCACGTCCAGCTCCTCACGCATGGCCTTTTGCCACTCGTTTCTCTTCTTGCTCTTCATTGCTTCGCCATAGTTGCGAGGATCTCTTTCGAACACGTGATTGACGTCATCTGCGCTGACAGCTACTTCTTGTTGGCTTGCAGCTTCTTTCTTTGCCGCACCTCTTGTCACGTGTGGCTGGCGAGTCCACAGTTTCTTCTTCCTGGGCTTATCGCTCGTAGTAACACTACTGCTCTGTCTCACAGGTGTCTCAGTGCCTTCGTCTGAATCTGCCCGGTCATCGTCATCAAGGGCTAGTTGTAGCTGCCTGTTCTGGGCTTCAGACAACGTTCCAATATTCTTGACATGCTGCGTCGTGGTGACCTTGTTTTCTTTCCTGATGAATACTCTGAAACCCTTGGTTTTGTCACTGCATTCAATTATCGTGCCCACTTCAGCGCGGCGCGCGAACGTGCTCTTGCTTGTATCACGGTAGACGGTACAGCGGGATCCAAACACGACGATGTTGCGCAAATTCGGCGATTCATTCGTCAGAACTTCAAGCGGCGAAGCTCTCTTAGGATTCGATTTCGTGGGGCTCCTGTTAAGAATATACGTTGAGCATTCAGCGGCATCACCCCAGAACGTGAGGGGCAATCCAGACGCGAAGATCATCGCTCGTGTCATGTTTAGAACGGTCCTGTGCATTTTCTCGGCTTTCCCATTTGACGCTTGATTTCGCGATTCACTCACTTGTCTTGCAACGCCTGTCAATTTGCAAAATCGATCAACATTCTGGTATTCCTTGCCGCCATCTGTTCTGAGAACCGCGATTCTGCACTCAAAACGTCGCTCAAAGTACACCAAGAAGTGTTAGAACTTCTTTGCCGCAGCGTCCTAGGTTCGAGCTAAGAAAACTCGACAGTAGTTGGTCTTGTAATCGATGAAGTTGATCAGATATCGGTTTCCGAGTCGATCCGCAGGCGTTAGTGGACCTTTTAGGTCCGAGAAAATGACACCGCTAATGCGGTCGATCGGGGCGTTCTGTCCAGAGTCTTTCTGGTTATGCTTGTTTTTTGTCTGCTTGGATTGCGCGCACGTGATGCATGTCATCCGTTTGTGGTCCGTCAGCTCGATACCCGAGCTTGGATTTCTCGCGATCTTCACAATTAAATCGTACGACAGATGCCCCAGACGTTAATGAAAGTGTAGCAGCGAGCCACGATGCATCTCCGAAGTCATTTCATCTGCTGCCTTCTCCTGAATGACAGCCATTATAACATCCGATGTCTCCTTTTTGCGTTCACTCTTGTCTCGAAGATTAGCACACTATTCTCCATCGTCAAGTCGAACGCGACTTGGCCATCACTGTGTCGAGCTACTGATTGCTTGCCATTAGAATACTTACGACTGTATCCCTTTTGATCAATTTTGCCATAGCTGATGATGTTGCGGGCCTGGCTTAGTGAATAGGAGACGTCCGTGAGTTTGACTGTTTTTTCTTGTCCATTGGCAACCACGGAGAGTCTCACACTACCGACCTTGGACAGATGACCTTCTCGTTATCAGCTAGCGAGACTACATCGTTGCAAATCTCTGCGTCGATCAGCAGGCGATCGTCGTTCACCAGGTGTCGACTGGCACCGCTGTCGAGTATCCAGTCGTCGTTCACATTGTCGCTGTCGTCATAAGTAGTAAGAACCACCTCGCCGTCGTTCTTGGCACTCTTGTTGACGTTCCCTTTTGACCTGCAGTCAATCTTTAAATGACCTTGTTTGCCACAGCTGTAGCATGAACATGTCTCCTTGCGACGTCTTTCATCAGTGACAGCGGCGACTAACTCCCATCCCAACGTCCTTCCGGTCTTGTTCTCGAGCTCAACAGACTGCGCAAAATGCGCAAGCTCTTCAGCTTGGCGCAAATGATCGTTTCGGTCATTATTGTACTTGGCCATCAAAACTGTTGTAAGATGAGCCGACGCATAGTATACAATGTTGTCGAGAACTTGTTCTTTTGCACCTCTACCGCAGGCATCGCATACAGCAACCATATACAGGTAGTGTTCAGGCCACGATCTCTTGAAAATCCTTCCTTGCAGTGAAAAGCTTCACACTTTGCGACGCCGTGATTGTAGTCTTGAATGTGTGTAGCAACCGGCCCATAGCGTGATCGAGAGAGTCTTCTTCGAGCCAGCAAACGTCCACTTGTTTTGGTAGTACCGCTCTGCTGTCCCACTTAGGTAGTGTCCCAGTAAGTCGACCTTGAAATCTTCAGTCCATGCAAATCCGCAGGCCTGCTACGCCATAGTGACTTGGCGCAAGAACGTGCGACCCCAGTCAGCAAAACCCGATCCGAGACCCTGGTATAGTTCTGTACCATCAATCTTGCGAATAGCAAGCTTACGTTGACGTGCGTCCGGGACACGCAACGGCAACTCCTGCGTCGGTGCCTGCTGCGTTGGTGGCACAGGCGCATGAGCGTCTTCAAATCTGGAGGCGACACTGGCGCATAGCGCGGCGCCTGTGGTCGAGCAGCGCCCGCTGGCTGTCGCGGACCGACATACTGTGGATCGAACTGCTGGAATATCGATTCACCTGGTTGCGTCACGCGAACACGTCCACGCGGCTGCCTCGGAGCATCATTCCCTAGCGCGTCACGATGTGGAGTCGTACCGCCCATGTCGCGTCCCAGCGCTGAAGCAAAATGCCACTGTCGATCGCGCCTCGCAGTCGCTTGTCCTCGTCGATCTAAATCTGCGACGCCTCGAGCGCTTGCATGCGATCCGTGAGTGCATTTACCATTGTGATAATCCTTTCGTCGGTCCCCGCACCTCTTTCGTGGGCTAGGTTATCGCTTAAAACGCCGGCCCTTTCGTGGCCGTGGTCTGCAGGTGCAGAAGTCGTCATTTCATCAGTCGGAGGAGCCATTGGGTTTGGGCTCATACCCTGTTAGCCAATGTTGATCTTGCACTTGATGAGGTAGAAAGGAAAGTGATATTCAAAGTGTGCCGTTATGTCCTAGCTATTCTGCTCGCTATCTCGCACACTATGTCTCTGTATCTGCCGCTCTTACTAGGTCGACTTACTGTCTCTGCGCTACCATTCGCCACCACTCCGACGACGCGCTTCCTGTCTGTTGGCAACTGCAAGCTTCTTCACCCATCTTTGCAGCCCCTTCATCTGTCGACTGTCCTCTTATACACATGCAAACAGTCGCCGACACCAACTTGATCTGACATGTCGTGCCGCACATCGTGACTCTATATCCCGATCTTCAACAGCGATGTCGACGAGGTCGACAACGACGAAGATACAATTTTAGCAATAACGAATATGCTCTTGCTGAATCAATAATGATAACGATGCTACTTTTCACCATCGCTAATGATGCTACGAGCGAGGATGGTGACACCATCAGAAGAAGAGATACAAACCTCAGACATGCCCATTGAGCATTCTGAAACTAAAAAATTAACAGATTCAGCAGGAGAAAATCCTTTATTCCGAAAACCAGTGCTACGTTACGTGCAGGATGATATCGCCAACGTGGTGAACCGACAGAAATGTAACGCTGATGAGTATTGAAGAGCAAACGTTTGCTCATCTACAGTTAATATATTAGCATTAGTGTCTTGGGTGTTCCTACCTATACATGTAGTCACTAATGTCGTCAGTAGTAAATTGCTGCCTCAATATATCGGTTCGTTCCGTGTATCGCATCGATATGGCAAGGCATACACGATCAAGTTGCCTCGTTGGCTGCAAATACATCCTACGCTCTATTTTAGTCGTCTCCGCCTGTACTATCAGAACGAGGCCTCTTATGAGAACGAAGACAGCCGCCACACTCATGCATTCTCAAGAGGTTCTTGTGATCACGATCCAAACTTTCATGTTGGTACTTCAACAACGCAGTCTTGCGACGAGCCGATATTAGCTCGGCGCATAGGAGATAAATTCGCGTTCGTTCTTAAGCTGAGCGAACGCAAAACCTGATCAGTCTTTCTCCCGATCGGTACGGCAACGGCGCAAGGTCGTCTGAAAGTCATGCCGAAGATTATTTACGTGCCACGTCCTACCCTAACTCGGTAAGGACGCGTTTATGGTGCCCCAAAATCTCCTGCAGGTCCGGCAGCTGAGCCGGATTTTGTTTTTCTACCACCCCCGGAACCACTGGTGTCTTCTCACGGTGGCCGACTCTTTCATTGAGGTGTATCTTGAGCCAACGCGTGAAGAAAGGGGAGCGGACAAGTTACCTTGTCCGCTGGGGTGGGTACCACCATCGTATGACAGCTGGGAGCCTCGATCCCAGCTGATTGCTGATATTGAGGGTCTCGTCCGCCAGTACGACGAGACTCATCCGATTGGTCCTCGGACCCATCTGTAAACACCCGCTGTTGGTGCTTGTAGAATGATTGCAAGTTTGTAATCGCGTCCCGCATCTCAGCTGAGATGTGTGCCCTTCTCCAAGTTGAACTTAGTAAATACAATTTCCTATTAGCGCGTTGCGAGTTCTCGACACAACTCGCACAAGGGTAACCCCCTGTGAGACAAGGAATGCGTGTCTCGATTGATGCAGCCAGTATATTGCACTGGTTGGTGTTCGTTCCTCAAACTTGATGCGTATGGCATCAAGTCTTTGGAGCGACGCTTCACGTCAAAAATTCTTTACATTTTGGACCAACGCATACCACGCTGCCAAAAGAGAGATCTATTCACTCTTATGGTTACCATTGCACCATCGATGCTTATGGAAAGCATCGAGATAAATGTCTTCTTCAGCGCGAAAGTTCTTTGCGCTGGAGCATTAGCCATGAAGCTCAGTTGCATCGAATAAAGGTATTCGATGGTGTTGACTTGTCTCGTGAGACAATCTATCGATGAAATGTTCGGGAAAACGCCAAGACTTAAGCTCATCAAGCTTCAACGTGGTACCTTCGCCGGTACCACGTTTTTCATGCTCAGAGTGACGACGGCTCGCATCATCGTCAACGTGACCGTGCGAGGACGCACGAGTTGACCGCGGTGATAAGTGATCATACCCATCACCGTACTCATTCTCACTGCCGAACGGACTTTGACTCAAGTCGCGGTTCCGTTAGTTCGGCATTTCCTTAGTTGAAGGAAGAGACACTGCAGGTTTTTGCATTGCCCTAGAGGCTTTTCCGAGTCAGATGTGGCTGACTCGCCAGAGTATATGACCCCTAACTCGAAGTCATCGTGTGCACGAGGTGTGTTTCACTACGCCTGCAGGAACAGGCGCTGCAGACAGAAAACGAGCAGCAGAGGACGAGTCATCTAACGCAGAGGCCGACGAAGCAACGGAATGTGTCTTTTTGAGTCACCCTGCATAGGAATCTTTACTGTGCGAGATAAGGTCAGGTATGAATGGATCTGACCAGACAAGTGGTCCCCGTCTTAATGGTGCCCAACTGGTAGTCATTAAGTTTCGATAGTCACACGTTGACTGTAAGACAAGGGAGGGGTGATGAAACGGGGTAGACCGTTACATAAAGCTACCGTTGTGATAAAGATGGCACAAATAATGTTGCATTAAATATTCTTTTAACAATATTACGAAGTACAGTGATATTGTTGGGATGACCGAAGGGTCTACTCATTTGGTAGATATTGTGCCTATTTCAACCCACCAATCCTTGCTGGACGCTCCCAATGGGTGGTGAGTAGACTTCGTCATACATTTTCATATTTTAATATAACTAAGTCAGGAAAAACAAAGAACAAGAGTTATAGGACTTGATTTATATTGTATGATAGATTTGCTTTTACCACGACTAGAGTCTTTATCTTTGTCGCTTACCTTCCTCTGTATTAGTGTTATACATAGCAGGTCAGTGACATTTACTGTTGTCAGTGAAATTTAACTCCGTACTGGCAGACCAGTACGTAGTCGTCGGTGCCCCGTTACGTATCTCCCATGGAGGCTTTGACAAAAAAATACTACCGTGTTGACATACATCGTAATTTTTGGGTCACCATGCATTGCTCATAGAGACTAAAAAAACAAGTCATTTGGGGCGCGAGGAAAGGTAGAAATCGTCATTGGGCGAGGCAGCAAAACGAAGGGGTATAAACTGTACATTTTAGTGAAGAAGTTGGTCGTGGTGACTTAACACGTCCAAAACGCTGAAGTACCCTATGACAAGAGAAATACTTATTCTGACACGGTTCGCCGTCGGAAGGAGTCACGTCTTAATAATCAATCATATGACGAAGAGCTTCAAGGTGGTACGAGACGCGCGAAGTAGATCCGCAACGGTCAAAATATTACATGGACCATATAGCGTCATTGTACAAGGTAGGCGACCTCGAGTCAACCAAAAAGACCAAGGACGACACCTCGGCGGAAAACCGTGACGTCGTGAATGTCGTCATCGGGCAAGATCCGAGACAATACGGTGAAGCAATGAAAGGCGAACATCTTGACCAATGGCTTGTGACCATGGCCGAAGTGCTGGATGCTTGAAGTCGAACGATGTGTGGCAGATTGTCGTGACACCAACAAGCGCACACGTGTTGCACAACGAGTTGGTCTACAAGACCAAGACGGAATCAATCGGAGACATTAAGCGGAAATGCTTAATTGGTCGTGTGCGGAAACGAACAAGGTTTTGGTGTCGACTACAATTTGTTGTTTAAGACAGCGATAGATTTGATGACCGTCAAGTTAATTTTAATGATATCCGGAAGATGGAACGTGTCGTCACGCCATGGTAACGTATCGAATTTTCAAGTGTAAGAAGAAAGAAGAAACATTTGTATGTCTAAATAAAAGTACCATAGGGTATGCAAGTGACTGAAGGAGAGCTCGAAGGCGTTGGTGTGAAGTCTAACAGCGAAGTTGCACTAATTTTGGATAAATCTCTCTACGGCCTAAAACAAGCCAGACGACTTGATAGCAAGCTTCTTCTTTTAGAGCTCAGAAAATAGGATTACAAGTAGTGCACAACGGATATAAGTTTGTATACTACAACTAGGAAGGTGACACTTGGATCATGGTAGGATTGTATGTGGATGACCTTTTAGTCACTTGTACGAAGCAAGTTGTAGTCGATGCTTTCTTCGCAGGATTAAAGACACAACAGATCAAAGACCTTGGCGTCGTGAAGAAGGTTCTTGGGACTCCAGATCTCGTTGGATGATACCCATAAATATGTATTGGACCAAGAAGTGGTGATTAAAATCCTTCTAAGGAACTTTAAGTTGGAGTCCGCGAATGGTGAACGGAAGCCAATCGTGGATGAATGCAACGAGGATGACATGGTGGACTCGGACTTCTTACATGCGAGCGGTGCGAGTGGTGAAACAAGTTTGAATTCGTTTCAGTCATTGGTCGGGGGCTTACTTTGGATCGGAAGGTGCACCCTCCCCGACATTTGCTTTGTGGTGCACAAGCTACGAGCCAAACGCACAAAGCAACCGTCAAAGACTCGAAGACAGCGAAACGTATCGCCCGATATTTGAAGGGGTCCAAGATTTTTAAACTACACATCAACGGCGTCGGGCCGACTACGGATGACATCAAGATCGAATGTTCGAGCGACGCAAATTTTGCTTCTGACAAGGCCAACCGTAAGTCGGCGTCTGGATGTGTGCTAACAATGGATGGTGATGTTGTTCTTTGGTTGTGCAAGAATCGGATAGGGTGTCGTTAAGCACGATGGACGCGGAATTCATATCCGCCTCTCAAGCTGGTCGTGAATTACTGGGCGTGAGGGAACTGCTAGTCGAACTAGAGTTTCGAGTGCGCGAGCTGATGCCTACGTGTGTGGATAATCAAGCGGCGATCAAGCATCTTTAAGCGGAGAAGATCATCTCAAGTTCGATGAACGTTGGCATCCATTTTAAATTTATCTGCCGTCATGCACGTTAACGGACTGTGATACTAAGACTCGTGAAGTCGAAGATTATGATGGCGGACATTCTCACGAAGTTGTTGCCCGCCCAAAGGATGGATAATCGACGAGAATGTTTAGCTTGAATGCGATTTATGCTGACGTTGAGGATGAGTGCCAGAAGATATTGTTTCTGACCGGTCATGGAAGCTTGGAGTGAAGACTGCAAGAACCATGATAGGTAAAAGGCAACCTCATCTGATTGGCAAACAAGATGATGGGTGGGATCAAGACGTGATATCTCAAAATTTAGGACTGGGGAAGGAGGTCGTTACGTCGAAGTTCAATTGAAGATTATAGGTGAGACGTAGACATACGGACGTCATATGGGACCAGGGCCGACACACAGTGATCGGATCGATCAATTTGTGTCAGGTGTAACTTGACTAGGTCAAGTTGCAGTACTGGTCATCAACTGCATATGGTAGGGCCAACAACGAAGGGTAGTTAACACTCAATATATGTTACTTTTACTTCCAACTTCTGCTACACAAGTGCAGCATACGTTTAATAGATTATGAGCCCAACTGTACGTGTTGTTTGTGCGGCTACACTAGCGGCACCTAACGTTGTGGTATGATGTCAAGGTTAAGGCCAACAATCACAACCTGAGAGAAAATTTGGCAGCGCCGGTGGAGGCTATCTAGAAAATGATGGCCATGCTCGGGGACCTGTTTGAAAGGATGAATCGGACGGATGTCTCTTAGATGGATTAAGGCATCAGACTGAGTACGGACTAACCCGAGTTACGTACCGAAAACCGGAAATCTGATTTCGGGGCAGGGATCAACATCTGGGCCTTCATACGAAGCCATCCCACTATATACTCAAACGTGTCGCCATCAACCTAATTGAATATACGGCGAAAGCAACAACCGGCATGTGTTGAAGGTCCCCTGCAAGACATGCAGATACGGGCGTCAGCATGGGTCAGGGACCTGACCTCTGGCCGAGCGGGGCGGGCTTTCCCGCAGTATAATTTATCAGTGTGGGTATCTTTAACCGAGTGTATGTACACCCTGGGCATTCGAGGATCGACATGACGGACGCGATGAAACGAAGGTTCGCGTTGCAACCTATCGATGGGACGGAATCCTTCCACGAAATTGGTTGCACTTTCATGGAGTAAGACAATTAGTTTGTTCTACAAGTCGGCTTAGCAAATTGTGCATGAGGTTTCGTGTGGTCAAAGGATATCAAGGTTGCGGTTTTAGAAATTACCTAGCTGGTTAGGTATAGACGTACTACCATCGGCAAGGTGAGATGTGATTGCTTGGAAGTCAAACCTTGGAGCACGCAATGAAAAGAACGATGAAGATTTTCACAACAAAATAATTACTGGGATAGAGCATGAAGTTGTTTGCAGCACCCAAGTCATCTCATCGAAGCTGGACGGATCATTTCTGTACTTGACGGCCGTCCGCGATGCCTGTAGAGGTGCAGAAAGCCTTGTGATGGACAACATTGTAAATTATGTTGATCCATAGATGCAAACGACGATGTTTTCCAGGTCGAACACTCATCGAATCGACTACCTACGGCAAGCAGAGTAATTGTCGCAATTCGCCCAGTCGAAGGAGGTGGACACCCACGAAAGGAACTTCGATGCGATGTGGTGAGAGAATTATGATCTTTGCAGAAGACGGCATCGAATTCCTTACACTTACTTGCATATTCATCCAGCGTAATCCAAGATAAGCAATATATCCTGTGTAATAACAGACACCGTAATTACCGGTATCTTGGCATGGGCCTTTACTTTTATCTCTAGATATTGTTCTCCTGATATGAGTGCCGATATAAGCATGTCATGAATTTATTTGTTGCATAAATAAGGTATACTTTATGTCCACAAACGCCTTTCGGGGTTCAATGAATGGTACGTAGTTTCCACCTCTGACTTCAGCATGTACTACTAGCATCACGGACAAACTAAATTCCTATATGACATGCTTGGGGTGCGCACGTGCCGATTCCAAACGTAGTCGTCTTCACTTGCAATCGTCGCTCATAGTGGATCTGATATCGAAGGTGCGAAAAGTAAAAGGGTTTACTGCTGTTTATGGAGGCGTGACAGCCTTCTTTTGGCTAAAATTAATTGCTACGGAACTACAACTAATTTCATGTCGCTCCGAAAGGGCGTACCATGAGGCGCGTATTTAAAACTACTTGCTACTAAAGTTTTCGCGAGATGTATAACCCGCTTCACGTTGATAACTATTTTTCCGAACGCTAAGCCCCCACGAATTACCTTTTTAGTTATAAAAAAGTTCAGTATCGTCTACATTGGTACGTGCTTAGACAGCTTCACCCTCGGTATCCGTACATCTCGTTATAACCCCTCATGCGTTGAAATTCGCTTGTGATCCTGACACCTTGTGTACGTAATATCCGCCCAGTGCCAGGTTATGTCGGTACCTACGTTTTGTTCAATAATAGTCATTGCCCACTGCGTATTCCTGATCGGTCGTCTCCTTTATTATCCCGTTTCACGTCGACCCCTTTCAACGTCACATTTCGGTCGTGTTTGCTTTCTGATGGTACATCAGTCTCACGATCCGTCGTCTTGCGTATTTATTAACACCTTTCAACTCTCCTCAATTTTCTGTTCTACTACATTGATATGCATACTCCGTTTAGGCCCAACCCTTTCTTGCTGTTATGCCGTAGCGATGAATATATGTCTGCCTATATGATTTCAACTTTCAATGCCACGCATCGGCTTCGCTCAACATACGGCGTTTAATTTGCCAGCTCATAGTGCGCTCAAAAATAAATAAGTGTAGCTGATAGATATAACATACTTAATTGTTCAGTCCGCTAACACTCTTACGTTGACCACGACACTCCATGTAATACAAGCCTTCATTGAGATGTCAACTTCCGTAAGAAAACAAGGCACTCTCAGCTCTTTTTTACACAATGACAGATACCTGCGCTGACAGAGGGTTGGAACTTATATCGACACCTCGTTAACACTGTTCGTGTAGAAGAATTTAGCATCTTTGATAAGGACAAGTTTAAGAGGAGTAAAAAGTAGGACTGCATTTAATGATGAAGAAGAAGGTGAGGTATATTAAGTTACGATCTTCGACCTGAGATACGCGTTTGGCCGCAATTAATCCACTGCGTCTCTTTCGGAAAACTTACGTTAGTTCAAGACCTCGGACGGCTGATTGCCACCGTTGAAGCTCTCGTGTTTCGGCTGCTCTCTCGTGCGCCGCCATTGCCGGCCTTGCGTGCTCCTCGCTTTCCGCGACAAGAGACGTCTCGAGCGGGTGGTCGACGTCTTGTCACATACCCTCTTCCACCAAGCGGACGAGGTAAAGAGAAGTCGGTGTGTACACCTTAGAGGATGCCCGAATGTCCATCGCAATATTGGCCGCTCTAATCGCCATCTTGATGTACTCGCGGAAGTAATGGGCAAAGCTGGCTACCGCGACATCATCGGCGAGTGCTCATGCCTCTCGATATAGTTCTTCTTCAAGCTGGGGCATAAGAGGGGATCGTTGCAGCCGGAGCTTCTAAAGCACCATCGCATTGTCGCCCGCTACGTGCAGTGGCACTAAACCACTCACCTTCGCTTGTCAGAGGCCATGGACAAGTCCGCTGTTTTCTTCAAGGTTGCTTGTTGTCGTCTTCGCGCTGTATGTCATGCACGCGACCCACGTGATCTCCGCTGCGTGTTTTGGGGGACTTGTACTAGGAGAATTATCGACCCACAGCAGCCGGGTTTCCGCGAGATCCTCCGTCGAAGAAGATCAGGCAGTTCACTTCCGATTTTTTACCTGATGCAAATGCCTTAAGTGGAGAGGGTTCGACGTGTCGTAGGACAGTATCCGCAAGCGCTAGGTTCATGATAGACTTCATTTGCCCGTCTTCGCCGCCACCGGTCTGGTATGTCGATCCGCGAAAGCGAGCAAGCGAACGGCAAAAACTAGCCTGTGAAAGTGCTCAGTGGGGTTCATCCGATAGGTCAAACATTCCAGGCGTCAGAGCCGCTCGGTCCAGATTGCGTGAGCCGATGTTGCTACCGCAAAGCGCCATAGTTCGTTCGAGGCCGCGAAGACCGCCGCTATAATCTCCCGGGTCTACTCAGTCTCTGCGAGCGTCGTTTGCGCCGCCTCCTACGCGTTACTGGTTTGTTCTGGAAGCTTAAGAGCGAAGACCCAAACGTGGATGTCAGCATCGTCTGCGCCACCGAGGCTTTCCCATAGCGCAAAGAGATGTTGCCAATGTCGTTGCAATGCAAGTTGTGTCTAGAGAACATGGCTGGTGGATGCGTAGACGCCGTAGGAACATTTGGAAATTGGGCACAACCTTACCTTCGCTGATCAGTCCTAGCGAGGGAAAGGTTTGAATCCTGAGCCGATACACACCCCCGTATGACCTACGGGAACGTTGCACGTATTTGCCGTATCTCCATCCACTCGACCATATCTGCGCCGCCTGAGATGACGCGATGTTCTTTAATGTCACGCGCTTATCACGTTGCTGTTCACCTTGTCGGTGTTGTCGTCGGGCGATAATCTTCTGCAGGACTCCACGGTGCGGTCGCCATTGATACTTCCCTGCCCAGAACTGCATGATGCACTTGAGAGCTAGATGTGCTCCGAAGCTGACAGTAGTGCGGCAAGATCGGGTTGCCGACCGGTCGCACGCCGCCATAGAGTTAGCGCGGTTGCGTCGCACGGTTGGCCTGAGTCGTAGTGAGAGAGCGTCGTTCCGCTTTATTTAAACGTCCAGTCATGATGCTGGTAAGTTCCATCTTAATTCGAGATGAGGGTGCCACCCCCGGCCGTTAGCTCAAGCGAGACGTTAGCTCAAGCGAGACGGAATTTGAACGCCATCGCGAGGCAGAAACGACCGAAGTGCTATCGCTTTTCCATGGGCATCTTTGCCATGCTGTCTGTGGGTGTGAACCGCACTTCGCCGTTCTCAATCCAGGTCCATGAGAGACTGTCGCGAAGTGTTGCCTTGTCATGGGCAAAACTTGCACCGTTGTTCTTGCACCTGAATCCTCGTTAATCAAGTAGCTATGAATTGTATGCCATTGACGCGTGCTCCAACCACCTTTTGTCAAAACGACCGATCCATGTAGAACGGCGTTCTGTCACAGCGGCGTGATGTGTTGTGTTGTATCCCGCACAACACATCACGCCGCTGTGATAGAAAGCCGTTCTCGATGAACCGAAAACTCGTGTTCTCATTGAGCACGGCGACCATGGTCATAACCTTCGCGAAAATCTAATCCACGTAGGATCAACGAGTAGAAACATTCATTGGAGTGGGTCGTAAGCCTTCGAGAAGTCAAGAAGAAGCGCGAGCGACCCACGTATCGTCTCGTCAACCGTTTCTGCGATTTTGGCTATTGCGTGGATGTCGAGAGCCGTTTTGATCTCACGACCAGGTACAAAGTCGACTTGCGCGTTTTTTATTGTCCCCGGTGATAGAGCACGAAGCTTTTAAGCTAGGATTTTTACGAATAGCTTGCTATCGCTGTTCAGAGGAGCGATGAGTCTGTGGTCCAGCAGCAAGGCCGCGGCAGCTGACTCCTGGAGGCACTGGATGTTGGCTTTACCGAACGACGCCGGCACCACACCACACTCTAGCCATTGCACGAACAGCAGCACAAGGATTGGTGCGAGCGGCAATGCATTGTCTCGATAGAACATTTTGCCAAGTTCGTCAGGACGGGCAGACTTGCCTGACTTCAGCTTCTTTAACGCAGCGGCAACTACGTCCGGGTTGATTGAGTGATAACTGCCGTGTCGTCCAGACCTTTCTATAGATACGCTCCTTTCAGGAGGATAGCAGTCTCGGCATGTAGTCGTAATGCCAATGCATGATGCTCTCCCAATCGTCCGCGATCTCGTCCGCAAGCACTCGCGAAAGGTTTCACCCGTACGACGCCACCCCGCCCAGTGACACGATTGTTTTATCTTAATAATTTCGTAAGCACCCGAGGGAAAATGGCACGGCGACTTTTCCGGACATTACATGTGCTGTCGGAGCAGGTGCTCATATAGATCGCTGCCACCTGAGCCGGAACTTGGCAAGTCGGGACATATTAGCTTGCGGAGTATTCATGTCGTCATCTTCGTCGAGAGTTTCGACCGTTTCATTCACATTGTTGCGGTATTCTCGCGTGGATCGTATTTAATTCTGCTGCATCGGGCGTTTTGACGCCAGTTGCTATGCATTGAGGTGCCGATGAAGTCTGCGCAGCGGTTATCGGTAGATCCGATTCATGCGCCATGTGAAGCGACGAGCCTCGATCAAAATCTCCTCTCGCCAAGATGCATTCCAGCTGTCTCACCAGTTTGCAAGCCGTTGCGACGTTGTCGTTTCCGCGTTATCGATGTCCTTTACTCCTTCTACTTCGCGTCTTGATACTTCGAGTGCTTTCTCGATAACGAGCGCGACTGTCTTCTCTGCACTCACGGTTACCGGGTAGACTTGGATGGGCTTCCGCACCGGGACAGTACGTGAATTCGCGCCGACTCGATCGTCACTCCATTGTGATCTGCCGCAGGTACCGGGGCGGATGACTTGCTATCATAAACCAATACCTGGTTTGATACGCTGATGTATCATCGATCGAGGCGGTTCCTCGCTCGTATACCAGTCGGCAGGTGGTAGAAGTGAGTGTGCGCTCGGGTGTGGAACTCGTAATGTCTGCGTTTTTTTTTCATTCTCTCGGTCTTATCGTCGAGCACGTCAGCCAAACTCGTGCGCTTCAGCAGTTGCCGGAGGGCGGGCGAGTCGTGTCGACTCTCCGGAACAGCGTATGAGCGGCCGAGCCTTGCGTGGAGCGTGCAGATAAGATCGCCAATAAGTAGTACCGGACCGGTATGTTAGGCTAGGATCGGGGTGAGCCTCTCGCACTGCACCTCGCATTCATATTGTCTGTGGATCATATGCGTTAACGATACCGAATTGCCACCGTGTTGTTCGACCCGTGCTGCCACCCAGTGCTCTGTGATAAAGCGACTATGGAAATTCGCTGTAGAGGAACTGATCGCATTCCCGTTTGGTCCGGGCCAGTTAACGGTTGGCTTCCCGGTCCCACATCTGATCAAATCGCGTCCATTGGACAGTCAGACTAAAATAGATATCAGATCCGGCAGGTTGGTACCTGCGATCATGGGTCAAGGTATGAGGCGGAAGGTAACGTTGGCGATCAGTCGATCAAGAAAATGACCGCGATCAGCAAGGCAATCGCGATCAGGAAGCGATCGAGATCGTGATTATTGATCGAGATCGTGATCAGTGATCAGGTATGTGATCGCGATCAAGTTGGTGTAGAGCACACCATGTGATTCGCGATCAGCAAGGCGATCACGATCAGGAAGCGATCGAAATCGTGATCAGGAATCATGTATGAGATCACGATCGTAATTATTGATCAGGTAGGTGATCGCGATCAAGTTGGTGTGGAGCACACCATGTGATCCGCGGTCAGCAAGGCGACCACGATCAGGAAGCGATCAGACAAGTATATCAGGTGTGGGCCAGGCAAATACAAGATCGCTACCGTCTAGAGAGAGCGACATGTGGCAAACGATGTCCAAGACATGGGTATAGGGATAACGTTGTTGGTTTTGATTGGTTAACATTAAACAGAGTTCAATTTGCTTCAAATTACACGTGTCGGCTTATCCTCCGGGTGGATCATTGTCCACCCGACGTCAAGGAAAGGTTTACATACTTTAATCAAGTGATATCCCTGGATTATTTGGCCAGGGATCAAGATCTCTCAAACCACACCTTTAATGCTACTGGACGCAGGAAACCCTTTGTGGTTGAGGACCCAAGATCGCGAGACGGCCCAACTGGTCAGAAGAGTCGCGAATCAAGGTCTACATTTGGACAAGGCGATCTGTTACAGATCGGTGTGACTCATATCGAACACCCCGCACGCATAGAAGTGATCGCGTGACGAATATCACGTGATCACACCAACCCCGATCGTGGTGTGAAGATTTCCACACAGTGATCGAACCTCGACCCCATCGCAAACACGGTCAAGTTTTCCATTGACACGAGTCCGCCTGAAAGAGTGCAACCCGCCCCACCGACGGGTACACAATGTGAGGAAGGCAATCAAGAACATGGAATAGGAGTACCCACTACGTTAGTCGGTCGTCCGGGTGCCAGTGAAGAGTTGGGATCGACTCCTCAAAAGAGCGATCACCACTCCAACACAGCTCCGTCCACAGCTGCTCTCTCCACGGCACAGACCGGTGACGGTAGACTGCAGATTGAAGAGATGAGTGACTGCCTTCTTTGAATATATGTTTTAGTCCACATCGTCAGCCGTGCTTTTTCTCATCCTTGAAACCTCATTCCTCGCAGAGAAGCGCTTTATATCTTGTTTGCTTCTGCTTCCATGACTCAAGTCTCTTTGAAGAAAACAAAGTCAACCGGTCCACGATCTTTTCGCTGACTGTAATACGAGAACCACTCCATGCTCCGATTGGATCCTTCGGCAGTCCTGCGGAGTTCTGCGTGTGCAATCTCATGGCGTTCTTAAGTGGTCTAGACCTGGAGTATTTAAAACCCCTTGTCGTAAGCGAGCTGCAGCTCACCACGAGCCGCACCGATGCCCGCCCTGACGCGGCTTGAGGAGCGCCCGAGGCGCCTTTAGATCCTACGCGGCAGCTCCTGGCCCTCATTTGTGATGAGATTGAGGACAGGCTTTCATTCGGCTGTACTCATGAGGACACCTTCGATGGCTGCGCGTACAGGGTCGGAAGTACATTATAGTGACGCCTTCGTTTGTGGTATTACAACGGCAGTCTATGTGTCGCAGGATCGAGGTTGGGAAATAGCAAGCAGAAGGCGTCGTGTGCTCCCCACTCGTTAATTTCCACTGAATAAACGACAGTTGCGCAGAGCAGCATTTTGTCATGCTGTTCCAATAGATCCCACTTTTTGATCGAGTCCATAGTTCTCCACCTAGTCTTGTCCTTCTGGACGCCAGCCACAGCTGCCCATCCTGTGCAGATGTCGTGGATCTCCGCTGAGAGGTTGCGATATGCGGCGTACTTGCGGATAACATCAAACTGTGCCCCGCTGTTGATCGCGTGGATGAAGTTCAGCTGTGATTTCCGAGTCATTCTTTGGAGATCATCGATTGGATACAGAAGCGTCTTGCCAAGCTTGGTGGACTCGGTAATTTAGTCCATAATCTATAGATCTAGGTCCTTATTGGCAGTCGGTAGGGCGGCGGGTAGTTGTACGTGGCGCTTTCGCGTGGTAATCCACTTCAGGACCGCTGCCGAAATCTCCGCCTTGGGGGCTTAGCGGTGGACCTTTGCGGTAGAGTTTCTTGATGGCCTGTCGGCTGCGTTGCCTGATGACTTGGAGGTTGCGTTACCAGTAGGATTGGCGGTCGCATAACTGCTGCTACGCCGACTGCAAGCCTGACGGTTGCATTTACTGGTGCCGGTGCACCGGAAGGTGATTTGAGGACGCGCGACTCGTTCATAGCTCGGTCGTGGGTACAGCAACTCGCTGTGCGTATTACGCTTCTTGGGCATCGTCCACGTCCTCTAGACACGGGATGATTGCAAGACGGGTATCGTCTTTGGCCCCTCCCGAATCCTGCGGCTGCTCTCGGTCAAAGGTAGCCGTAAGAGCTTGATGGATGGTAACCGAGCTGTTCTCTACGGTGGCGTGTTTGTCATTCTAGCTGCATCAATTTGACCGCTACTCGCCTCGCTCGAGATCTTCGATTCGCATCGTGTCATTCAGGCCGCGGACCGATTCCATAACCATGTCCGTGGGTTCGCGTCGTCTTTGATGCTCGTACGATCCTGATCGTCGTTGATTTTGTTCATCGGTGGCTCGACACCAATTGGCGTGCTGTCGCCCTCGCCGTTCGGCGTGCCGGTTTCTGCGCCGTCCACCGTGCTTTTTTCTGCACCGTTCGACGTGGTGTCCCATTCGTCGTTTGGCGTGCTGTCACCCGCGCCCTTCGTCGTGCTACCGCTCACGCTGTTCGGCACAATGTCGCCAGCCGCAGTCATCGGGGCATTGTTGGAAGGAGGCGATGGTATGGGGTTGTTTGATTTTCTCTGTAAGGTTTGCTGTTGACCATAGTGAGGTGATAGGATTTGTTATTTTATTGTGGCCTTCTCCTGGGCCTTGGTCTTCGTATCTTGCTGTCATTCGCGCTCGGTCACAGCTGTTGGTCTAAGGTGATGCGGCACGTGCATGGGAAGGAAGTTGCATGCGTGCGTGTGTCTGTGTGTTAGAGATTGTCGTTCTCTATCTTTGTGTCAACGGAAACGTTTTGTGCCACATCAGAGAAACCCTTGAATGGAAATCAAACATGGGAAAGGAACAGCAGATTTGATGGGGCGGGTGGAATGAAGCATTGATCAAGAAAGATGAGTAGCAACGGTAGGAATGTGTTTACACGCATAACATAATTCAATTTCTGTTTTGCAGCTTCGACCAACAAGTGTTCTTCACTTTAACGCTTCGATAGCTCCAACAACAGCAAGCTTCCGCCACACCTCAACATTGCGAAGCCCGCCCTCGCCGGCAGCACGGGCGATCATTTAGGTTTTGCGCTGCACCGACTCGTGCGCTTTCACCATCTTTTCATCAATTAATTAATGTTGCACCTCCGGTTCGACGGCTCGCGAAGCAATTACAAGCGCATGACATTGAGGATCTCGGCCACCAGTAGGTCTGGCGTCGCAATCTGCTCTACCGTCACTTCACGGGTAAAGGACGCCACAGATACCATCAGGTCCGTGGTCTTGTAGTCCTCGCGGAAGTGTTTGATCTCAAACACGCTCTCCTCGGGATTCAATGGCTGCTTCGTGGTTGGTGTACCCCCACTCCTATCACTGAGCCAGCACTGGTGACGCGCAGCACCACCACGGAGCACTCGGTGAAGGAGAAAGTGTCTGCTCACTTGTGCAGTCCGAACCTGTCATCGGCTCCCGATTCGATCGATTCGATTGAGACGATTAGCGCTGTTGTTGGAGCATCCATCATTCTGCATACCAGCGCGGGATCGGAGTTTCTCATGCCGAGCACATGGACGCTGTAGAGTGGAGCATGCGAGAGCGTGTCGTACCCAGTCTGTTGGACTCCAATACACAGCGCCTCTGTCTAGCGAACTACAAGCGTCCCTTTCCGTACAAAAAACGTTTCCTTCCGCGCTGCTTGGACTTTTGTCTGGAACAACACCAGCTCAACGACGTAGGAAAGCGATGAGCTTTCAACTCGGTGCGCTGAAGAGAAGATTCCCTCGATGCGCGATATGTCATCATCGGACTTCGCGGCTGCCAGGAGCATTTGGAAGATATGCAGATTGTTGCCTGTAGCCGGTCGCATGAACTTGACAGGAAGATTCGCATTTAACCGCGGACAATTCCGCTTGCAGAAGTAATAGATGCACTCGTCTCCCTCAGCACTGACATGTGTCTCTTTGGCAAACTTCAGCGGCTCCGAGAGGAAGATATTCTCCCCAAGCTACGCCATGATCATACGATTCTCAATGAGCATCACCTCTTGCTGAATCCATCCACGCGGTAGCGGTACTTGTTCCGGGCGCATTCTTACAAGAGTTGGTGCTTGCTCTCATGGTCTTCCGAGCAGTGCGGGGCCCTCGACGCTGCATCCGTAGCTAATGCTGGCCCAGCTTCCGCTTTAGCTTGCCACGCGATGCGCTCTTTCAGCTTCGCCACGTCGGCTGACGCCCATGCTCCGGTTGGCGCCTATTGTGGCGGCGAGTCATTCGTCGTCGCGCTTAACTTGTCTTGCTCGGTTCGCGCGCCCGCGTCGGCGGCGAGTCAGTCGCCGCCTTCGTCGCAGAACCGCATTCGTCGGTCCCTCGTCCTTGCATACTTATCGCTCTTCCCGAGCCTACGCATGTGCGTGATGACCGGAGATGTAAGCAAGTGGTACCCTTCCAGATATACCCGCCAATCAGATCGACGCATGAGCAGTTGGCCGTTTTTTGGAAGTATAGAACTGTATATGACACAGATAGGTTTCCTGATAAATTCTATGCTGATCTTACTTTGACTATGTTTAAGTACAGATGTCGAATGTAGCTAGTCGCTCACCACCCATTGCGCGCGTCTAACGATGTGGCATGGTTTAGTTGATTGATGTAGTGGCATATATTTGTAATTAGCAGAGCAGTGATGAATATCAATTACCTCAAGGGCAATATTGCTTTATGATTTACTTAGCAAGGTAAATATTGGCGAAAATATTAAAGTGAATCCTTTTCTGATAGACCCGATTTGGTAATAACTACACGTTACAGGCTCACCGCGCACAGGCTCATGACTAGCGCCTTCATGACGATGTCAGCTTAGCTTACCAGACATTGCGGGACAAAACGATCAAATACACATTGAGCTTTGTACGCGGGCGTTTGCAAAAGGAGCACCATCATGGTTGACATCCTGCTAGACATTACGGATAGGACATACCCCTTAAGTGTTGGGGATGGGGATCGCAACCGTCAAACCACGTGCAACACGCATAATGAGTTTTTTTTCGAGTGCAGCACGCACCTTCCGCGGCTGATCCAAATGAGAAATGATCAATAGTCGGGAGAACTGCAAATCGCATCGGTATCGACGCTTCGGTGAGGCAAAGCGATTCTCGTTGACGTTATAAAGCAGTCAGGTATCGAAGATCAGCTCTCTGTTAGACACGATACTGGCGATCACAGGCCGCACGACACGTTGTCGCTACGGATGTCGGCGAGAGGCACAACCGATGGTCGGCCGTGCGCACACTGAAACGGCAAATGACACATCTTGAGCTCCTCGATGAGGTCCTGGCACTGTGTTAGACTAAGCCGGTCGCCAAACATAATTGCGCTGCGGCAAGCACGCGAGTGTAACAATCGCGTGATCACTGGCGGTCGAATCTGCGCATGAAGGTACGTTTCGCCAGCGTTCGACAGGAACTGGATGAAGTCTCGAAAATCGTCGACGTTCGAGGCTCGTCTTTCGACTTGTGGTGTTGCATGGAGCGCAACACGACCGCCTCCGTCGAATTCCGTCGTATTGGACACGTTGATGAAAGCTTGTCCCGGTTTCGACGAAAGGCACTCGAACTTGAAACCCCATCCTGTTATCAGCTCTTCGTGGTACTGCATTGTTTCATGTTCTTTTGCATTCACGTGGAGAATGAGTGGTGGTTCGTGGTCATACCTTTCCACCTCGCGAAGAGACCTATCATGACCAAAAACGTCTTTCTCCAACTTCTCCAAGCGTACACGCTCATCTGCTGCGTGCTGGTCAATGCAAAGTAGCAACGTGCCTTGAGAAGTGTCTGCCCGAACGAGAATGAATTTACGGTCAACCTGGCGAATCACCTGCAGCTTCGCGAGGGTGGACTTGTCGATCTTAATCATTTTGTCTCCAGCCATGATGCGAACATTGTCAGCATGCAATCCTGACGCCGCGTGCGTGACGAGATATTTGCTGGAGTCGAGCCGACGTCTCAAGAACTTGCTTGACGATCGCTCAACCTTTTGCATCAAGAAGTAATCGGACGTGGCTTTGACAACGGCTGGCGTGTGGAGTAGAGGACGTTTGCTTTTTTCTTCGCGCAACGCATTCCAGGTAGTTGGCGAGCACTCGATGTGCTGCCTCATTTGATCCGCCGTTTGAGAGCATTCAGCATCCATGTTATAGTTGCTGTCCTGGCACAGGTCCAACAGGAGATCTGCGCAATCGTGCGCATCCGGCTTGCTGCTTAACCATGGCATCATTGATACTCCTGCCTCCTGTTGTACATCGTTTAGCTGCGTTAGAAAGCGCGAAAAAGTGACATGATATAGCAGCATCGGACGACTCACCTCAACACGACCAGCTCTTTCAGCAGACTCTACAAGCGGCATCGATGGTTCGTGAGAAAAGAAAATGTCTTCCAAGTCGTCCTCGCTTTGGTCCGTGCCAGCCAACCCATGATCATCGTCAGTCGACGTGAAGCAGACCTCAGCCGTCTCTGGTACATAACGGGTCGTTGCGCTCGGACGGTGAGGCTTATTGGTATAAGACAGGACCTGGTCGTCAAGCCTGACATTCTCCCTAGAAACATAGCAGGTTGAGAGTCGTGAATGCTCACGAAGTAGCACAAACCACACGTACGTGTCTTCGCGAACGTGGCCGCAAGCTTGACACGCATCGGAGCTCATGATTGGAAACGCCGTACAGTCATCTGTGTAAACAGATACCGGAACCTCGAAAACGTCCATGATCGGTGTGTCGTAATCAAAAGTGCGGGCTGGGCTACCAGGGGGAGTGATCGCAACGTCATCAGAATCACTGGGTATCAGTGCAGGTGGCTCGTGTTCCGGCTCAGCACTGAACGATGTTTGCGAGGTTACTTCTCGGCCACTCGGTTCTTGAATCTACGCGGCACACACGAGTTATAGAGAAGAATGCACAAGACCCCTGTCGCATATCGCACCTTGATCTCCTCTGCTTCACTGGCAGCCAGTTTCTAGTTGTGCACAGTCAGTTTCTCACAATTATCGATCACGGTGCTATTCTCCGTACCTGGACAAACTCAAATAGAAATTGGCGGAATTCATCAGGAGCTTTGAAGCACATGCCTTCCTCCTTTCTCATTCTGCACGCATCGTACTGATCATGGGCTACAGTGACTTTCAGAACAAAAATGGGAATGGCTGTGATGCAGCGGAAACCACATCGTTAGGACGCAACGTGAAGACTTTTGACCAAAGAGAAGTCAAGGGGTACCCGATGAAATAGCTAGAGCAGCTTCCGTACCCGATGAAAGAGCCAGGGCAGCTTCCGTTATTGCTTGTGAACACACTTGTTGACACTCTGCTACCCATTCGTTTTCCAGGAACGCGAACTGGTAGTAGCTTTTGGCCTGCTTCACTCCTTGCCACGAATCTTCGCATGCACCAGGAATGAAAGCAAAGTATCCTCGAATCGAAAACCTGAGAGACTCGGACGCAAAGCTCACGTACTAGACGACAAAGAATTGGTGACTCATAGCAGATAAACTTGGATCGAAGCAGCAGATCTCACCTGCAGGTGCTCCCCGAGTACGTCTCCGAAATGCATCGAGAACCGCTCGAGACAGGATGCAGCAGCAGGAATTGATACCGGTCTGAAATCTCCCCCTGTGTGGAGTGACAGCACACAATCAGCACTTTGTTGTCCTCGAGTCGGTTTGAGATGCTTTGTCGCTCCACTCAACGTTCTTCACATGCCTTGATACTGGACGTCAAACGACAATGGTGGCCATATCATCGACATGCTCACGCAAAAGGTTTTGATTCCTTTGGTCACACGGGATCGATACTTCGCGTTGCGAGACAGGTCTTTGTGCCGTACGGGGAGCTTTCCAAACATATTCGAGACACAGACCTTGGTCCCTGTTGCTTGGCGTAAATCTCTTGATCGGGCGTTGAAGACGACTTTTCCTTCCTTCAGTCATGAGCGCAAAACAAAGCGTGAAAAGCAAGTCTCATGTCTGAATCTCTGATCAGGGTAGATGAGTGTCAACCTGAAAGACTTTGCGGTAAGAGCTCCAGTGCTCCTGCGCGCGACTTTCGATCTCAACGGTGGTAGCAAGTGAGGTTAACGCGTACAGGAAGGCGCCACGAGAACCGTAAGACTCCGGTCGAATCTCGTCGCCTTCTTTTCTTTCCAATGCCGGGAATTTCGCCGAAGCTATACAGTGGTAACGTTGGATGCTTTGTCAAGAACAAGACCAGTCTTCATCAAACACAAGAACCTCTTACCGTAACATTCGCCAACGTGGGCGTAGAGGCTATCGGGATGGATTCCGCAGCCTGGACACAACAGTGATAAGAGGTGCTGCCACACACGCTATACCCGTTCTCGCTGTTGCACTTTACCGTCGTCCACAGCCGTAAAGGACGCGGTCATCATGTCTACCACCAACTTGATCGTCTTTGCATGAGCATCGATAGCGTTGTAGATTACTGTTCGTTCAGTCGTCGCGTCAGCACTCAACGCCGATGAATGCATTCTTATTTCCACTTCACCTTGCTGCACTGCCGTCTCAAGATCTGGTAATGCATAAGATGCCGTCATGATTCGACGCGTTTTTTCGTCCAGCACTTCCATTCTCGTGTCCGAAATGGAATGTGTGGGATCGAAAGTGGCGAAATAAGGACCTGCCTTTCTCACGTGTCAGAAGGTACACTGAGCCACCCGACATTGCACAGATTACAGTCATGCGGATCAACTGCTATCTATCTACCGCTTCAAGTATAGATACAGTTAAACAACATGCGTCAAGCCATATCTGCATTTAAATTGACGGCAAACGGACCGATCGAGCTTTAGAGCTTTTGCAGGGATCAAGCTTCGTGTGTGACGTAAATGTTGGCCCCGTTCCTCATAAAAGTCGCTGGTGTTTCTCGATGTTGAACCATACACAGCGCGCAGATTTTGTGTCGAGCGCGTATTTGGTTGACCAGAGGGGGAGCGTGCGGACAACGAGGGCGCTAGGGATTGCGCAGCTTCGTAGTACCTGACAATGTGACTTACACAGCACTTGAGCGATGGTGCAGCTTATGACATATACATACGTGTATCCTGATTGTCTATCCGTAGATGATAGCGGGTGCCAGGCAGCATTTGATGCTGTCCACATCGGACCATATAGCAAGCGCACATCAACAGGCGTGTCTCATCACGCATTGTTCGGAGCAAAGATGCTCCGCACCTTTCTACCAGAGAAGACGTTGCGCTCGTCCATATACCAGGTGCGTTCTCATTTACTAGATGATCCTATCTGTATATTCTTAAATTGATACGTGCAATGATAAAGGTGGCAAGACAGAGATGGATGGCGTCAGGTACGAAAGCTGAACACCGATGACGTCTTCTTAGGAAAGTCGACTGTACACGACACATGCAAGGAGTGCTAATAATTGAACATGAAAGTTCGACGTGACAAGTAGCAATGACAGATAAACATGATAGTTGGATGTTCCGATGAAGCCGTAGCTTAGTAGGCACTGTACGCCTCCATAATGTTGTAACATTCTGATATGACATGCATATCCAACGCCTACACTCTTCCACCTTCATTATTCCCTTGCTTCCGTTGTAGATACATGTATAGTGTCATCTGGTCGTAAAGAGCGCAACACTCGGAAGCAGCCTTCCAGAGGGTTGTTGACCGAAATGTAAAAAAATGTGGAATGATAGATCGACTCAATGCAACATCCGCACGAGTACATGTCGTGATGGGTGTAGCAGCGGACAGATGCGATGAGCGATCTGTATGGCGTGTCTATCATGTCGTTATCTCATTTATATGTCATTGGCGACTGCAACTTCAATCGTTAACCCAGATCTACATGTACAGTCTTAGCCTCGATATCTTTCTAATATTATCTTTGCACGGCGCCATGGATGTGACGACCTGGCTATATTGCAGTATAGATTGATGAGGTGCTATTCAGTCTTCATTTACCTCATATAAAAAGTAGCCATACCGAAGTTATTCATCTTGACTGACGTTTCTTATTACATTTTCGCTTCAGAATTTACGAGTTGGTCTTAGCTGCGATAACTACGTCGTCCGCGTTTAGCATATGTAGATGTAGTTGCCTTCATTATATATACGTAGGAGCATTTATCAGGACCACACCTTCTGACTCTCGAGCGTATAAATACCTCATTACAATGTGTTTCATACTCTTCACGCCTTTACGATTCGTACGACGCCTTGTCCAGTCTACACAGTATGTGCGCGGTTTAGTAATTTCGCGCGTCACCTCCCCATACACGAGCTCCATAATATCGCTATGCGAGAAAGCAGTGTCAGCATCTCGCCTTTTGACGACGTATGCCTCGGTGACTACTACCGTACACACGACCCATACATAAGGTAGTTGACGACAGGTAAGAACGTTTGACCAATCTCAACCTCATAGTTCTCTTTGTAGCCCTTCGCCACCAAAAAATTTGCACCTCAGAACTTATGCTTGCTCGTTCCTTATTATTCGGAAAGAAGTGTCTACATTCTATTGCTGTCAGAATTTTTTGCAGACAGTGTCCGTTGTCTAGTGTCAGCTTGAGCCTGTGACTGTAAATTTATTGCCTTCATTCACTCCGACGCATCATCCTTCTTCATGATCTGTATGTAAAGGCGTCGTTTGTGTACCGACATTAGAATCATACGCTAGAAACGATTAGAAATATGCTTATCTTTATCGACACTTGTTTGTTTGGGTGCTGGTTGCCAGTAGTGGTCTTCAACATTGGGTATTTCTCTGCAACAGCAACATATTTGAATAAGTTAATCCGCCATTTTCTAGAGGAATAGGCGTACGCTCGCATTTAATCTGGCTGGTGGCGCGTGACAAATAATTGAAGGCTCTGCCATTTCCTGACCTCTTATTGAATCTTGGACCTTCTATGCTGGGATGGCTTAAGGTCTTGCATCTCGGTGTCGTTATCGATGTCGTCTCTCGAATCCATTGGCTATCATACATATGTAATTATTGTTCTCGCCTTCGTGCTGAGTATCCATAGTTTCGTCCTTTAATTTTGCACAAGCGACTTTCTTTCTGCCACAGTCGTGTTTTAGATGTGGTTCACCTCGTGCTCGGTAAACGCTTACGACTTCAATAACCTTGGTTTTTGTTTGCATCTAAGTTACATACGCGGTTTCCTGTATTATTTTCGGCACCCCCGAGAAACACACACTTAGGCTGTCCAAACCAAAGTTGGTGCCTTTGGCACTTTCGATGTGAGCCTAACTTATCGACACAACACGCGCACATGATAAAGGCGAATCTTTGCTTAGAAATAGCTACTAGGGCTTATAAAAAATCGCGTGTACACCTATTCGTCGCGACCGATTGGTTAAGTTAATTGCCGTGCTGACGGTTGTTGCCGACCATACCGGCGATTAACTTTTGTAATGAGTCATACTACCTGCTATATTTATTATAGCGCGGTTCATGCACTCTGCAATACTGTATAGTGCTGTAACAGGATGGGCCTGTTATATGTCATTGACATAAAGCAGGTCAATGCGAATAACACCTATAATTTACAACTTTGCTAAGTAAACACAGCTGTCAAGTGGATAAACGAAGACCCAACTATGATCTACCGTGATGCAGCCCTGTCGATCGTACTGGTGCTCCACACCTTAAATCAATGATGCAGCTGATCGAAAAGGGTCTTCATCGTGCATGCGTTCGCGCGTAGTTGTCGTATCGAGAGAGCCACGTGAAGAACGCTAGCACTACAACTGCACTCGATACCGGTGGTGTAACGGGGCAAACCCTTGCGTAACTTAACGCAAGGGTTTTCGGTGCCCCGACAGACGTACACGTGGCAAGCGAGGAAGCGTATCTAGGGTAAAAGTAGAACTGTTATATTAATATAATTAAGTCTTTTAACTACTGTCTCTCTGTTTGAATTAGCTTAACTATACTAATATAACTGGATGTATGGTGACGTCTCGTCACCACTCATTGCGCGCGTCTTGTGGCGATTGGTGGGTTGATATCATCAAGATATCAACCAATGAACAGACCCTTTGGTCGACCCTTCAATATCACCACTTTGGTGATATTGTTTAAAGAACATCCATCTTTATATTCTTTATTGTCACTTTCCTTAAAGTGACAATTTCATGTAACGGGCTGCCCCGTTACATCACCCCCCCCTTAACTGATAGTCACCGTGTGACTATCGAAATATGGAGGCCACCCGTTGGCCACCATTGGGACAGGGAGCACTTGTTGGGTCCGTTCCATTCACTTTCCGCTTGACCTCGCAGAGTAAACATGTCTATGCGAGGTGACTCAAGACCTACACAGCCCGGTGCTGTGCCAGACTCTGCGGCAGACGATTCGTCGTCTGCCGCCCCTTCTTCGCCTGCATCAACAGGTGCTGCAGGTGCACGCGGTATTACACCGCGTGCGCACGATGACCCAGATGTAGAGGTCATCTACTCTGGCGAGTCGGACGTGTCTGACTCGGGCAATGCTCCAGAGGCGTCTCGCTCACCGGCGACGCCTCAGTATTCGCCAAGCCCACTGCCGAACGAACGGACTCGTGATTTGCATCACAGTCTGCTCGGCAGTGATGATGATGATCAGGGTGGTGAGTTCTATTCCTCACCACCACCGGCTCGTGCGTCTTCGCACGAGCGTGATGACGATGGCGCGAGCCGTCGTCAATCTGGGAGCCGTGGTACCGACAAGGGTACCACTGTGAAGCGTGATGAGTCGAACCCAGGCGTTTCCCCGAACGGCTCATCAATAGCCTGTCTCACGAGACAGGCCAACGCCATCGAATACCCTTATTCGATGCAACTGAGCTTCACGGCTTGAGTTCCAGCGCGAAGAACTTTCGCGCTGAAGAAGATTTTTATCTCGATGTCTTCCTTAGACATCGATGATACAACAGCAACCAAAAGCGTGACAAGGCCTCGCTTTTGGCTGCGTGGAACGCGTTCGTCCAAAACGTAAAGAATTTTGGACGAGAAGGGTGGCTCAAGAAACTTGAGGCGACACGCCTCAGGTTCGAAAGGCGAACGCCAACCGGTGCTATGTACCGGTTGCATTGTTTATCGAGTGAGGCAGGCATTCCTTGCCTCACATGGGGAGACCCTTGTGCGAGTTGTGTTGACAACTCGCAGCGTGCAAATAGGGATGTGTATTCCCTAAATTCGCCCTGGGGAAGGGCACATCTCTCGGACGAGATGCGTGACGCGATTGCAAACTTGCAATCCGTCTACAAGCGCCTAGGGCGCGTGTTTACCGATGGGCCACAGGAATAATCGGATGGGTCTCGTCATACTGGCGGACGAGACCTTCAACATCCATCAACCGCTGAGAGCGGGGGTCCCAGCTGTTCCAAGAGGGTGGATACCCCCGCCACTGGACGAGGTAGCTCGTCCTTGATCCTGAATCGTCACGGTGATTCAAGATACGCTCCACTAGAAAGCGTTGATCACCGTGAGCATCCACCAAAGGATGTGGTGGAGGAGGAAAGACCTCCTCCAGATGATTCGGTTCACCATCTCGACCCTTACGAGATGGATCGCGCAATCGATGAATCGCGCGATGACTTAAAGCACGAGCGCGACCGGCGCTACGCTTTGACCACTACCGTGCGGAAGAACCGCAAGGGTCACGAGGCTGATCGGGCGAGGGATCGCGCCGATTATGCCACAGCGCAGCTTCAGGTCAAGCGGGATGTCCGCTTCCTTTCCGGCGAGCTGGCGACAGCTCGTGGGGAGATATCTCGGTTGAGTTCCGAGGTATCATATCTGCGCGACCAGACGGATCGTCTGGAGCGCGAACGCAAGAACTTGATGGATGTTCTTGAACGTGGGGGCTATCTTCATCGGAAGAAGAAGGCTCGTACTGACAGTACGACCTAAGCTTCCCCACGTAAAACGTAGGATGCGTGCGCATCCTACGTGGCAATTCGAGTGTGTATGCATTGCCCTTGCGATGCAACACTCGAAATGGCCCAATGTATTTCGGCAGTAGTTTACTACTACCGACACTAGTGACTGCATGTACAGGTAAGTTTACCGTAGACAGTAGTACTAGGTCGTTAACCTTAAATGAAAGAACATTTGCTCTTCCATTCTTGTCTGCGTTCCGTTTCTGACGGTCCACCGCATTTGCGATGGAGTCCTGAACGAAACGGACTACCGCTTCTCGAGTCAGCAGGAAGTTCTCTGCTGACTCTTTGTTTTGTCTGGCAGTGCGCTTCGTGCGCACTGCTAAGAGATTGCTCTCTTCTTCAGCGAGGTTGTCTTCTTCCTCGCTGACATAATCGTTGGCGATGCTGAATATACCAGCATCGTCATCATCATCCGAATCAATAATAGCGTCGTCGCTATTATTGAGATGATGTTCTTCATCGATGTCGACGTGATCGACATCGGCATCATACGTGACGACGTTAGCGTCGACACGTGATGAGCAAGAGCCAAAACGGTTTTTGCTCGAGCGAGTCCCTCCCCCCCCATCAAAGAGTCACACTCTATAAGGGTGGGCACTCGTGGATGGCGTAGGCCATTCACGTAAAACGGTGTGTGCTGTGTTGAAGCATGCACCGAATTATTGATGGCGAATTCCACCATGGGTAGGAATTCGCTCCAACTCGGAAACGAGTGGACCTATCCTCGAAGGATCTCTTCGAGGACACGGTTCGCACGTTCCGTCTGACCATCTGTTTCTGGATGGTCAGAAGTGGACATCTTCAATCGTGTCCCGAGAGTACGGAACACGGTTTGCCAAAATTCCGCCGTGAACCGAGGGTCACGGTCGGATACGAGTTCACGGGGTAACCCGTGGAGTCTAAAGACCGTGTCTAGAAAGACACGAGCACAACCTTGAGCCTTGATTGACTCAGGGACAGCAGCAAGATGGACCATCTTGCTGAATCGGTCTACAAACACAAGAATACCATTATTCTTGTGAGCGTCTTCGGGAAAACCGAAAACGAAGTCCATTGAAACGGGCTGCCAGCACTCTGCCGGAACAGGCAGAGGTTGCAATGGCGCACGGGATGAAGGACTAGGCTTCACCCATTGACAAACCTCGCAAGCACGTATGTACCTGCGAACAAACTGATACTGGCGGGGCCAGTAAAAGTCGCGACTTACCGTGAGGTAAGTCTTTTCTCTACCACGATGGCCGCTTGTTGGGGCATCGTGACACTCATACATGATGCGCAAACGCGAATCATGATGAGCGGGTACGACGACACGAGGCGTGTCGCCGGCAACAGCTGTATAATATAACAGTCCGTTGCGTGTACTATACCGATCCGATGAGGATCGGTACATAGCCGGTAAATCCCTCATGGATTTACTGGACGGATTCACAAGATGATCCATCAATCGCAGAAGATCCTTATCTTCCGCGTATGCCTTTCGTACGTCGTCAAGTAAACTTGACGACGGGACACTGACTGACAGTTTCGCAACAGTGGGCTTATCCTCACTGTTGATTTGTGCGTCCGGCTCGAAATCGGGCCGGCGCGAAAGCGCATCAGCGACGACATTGAGTCGTCCTGGTTTATACTCCACGGAGAAGTTATACTCCGCGAAGAAAGGCAGCCACCTCGCCATCCTTTGCGAGAGATGTGGGCTGTTTACGGCCGTGCGTAGTGACGCATGGTCCGTATAGACGACGAACGGTCTATCTCCCAAGAGATCGACGCGAAACTTAGCCAGTGCGTACTCCATGGCAAGGAGCTCCTTGTCATGCACTGGGTAATTGCGCTCAGCTGCTTGCAGCTGACGCGACTAATAACAGATGACGCGCTCCGCGCCATCTGCATCGAACTGCATTAACGAACAGCCGATTGCAAAATCGCTGGCGTCACAGACCACATGAAAAGGTCTGTCCTGATCTGCAATCGCCAAGATCGGCGATTGCACCAAGCTTTGCCCGATACCCTCAAAGGAACGCTGGCACTCAGCGTTCCATGACCACTTGACATTTTTCTTGAGCAGACAAGAAAGATGAACAGTCATCTCGGCGTAGTTACGCGAGTACTTGTGCAAGTACGCCACAAGACCAAGGAACTTTCGAAGTCCCTTGACATCGACTGGCACTGGCCAGTCGGTGATCGCCTTGATCTTTTCGGGATCAGGGCGTACGCCGTGTTTCCCCACGATGCACCCAAGAAGTGGTATTTCGCTAGCCGCGAATATACACTTCTTGAGGTTGGCGTACAACTTATGCTTGCGCATAAGTTGAAGAACCTGACGAACGTGAGTTCTGTGAACTTCAACGTCCGTCTTCCCGTACATAGCCCGGCTATGGACGAACACATCGTCGAAGTAACTCGGTGCGAAGTCTCGCACCGGTCTCACCAGATATACTACACATCTATTGAAGGCTGCAGAGGCATTACTCATCCTCTGAGGCATCTCTAGCCACTTCCACAGCATACCGCTGGGGGTGCTCACTGCTGTGAACAAGATGTCCCATACACGCATCAGGATCTGATAGAATCCATCCATCAGATCCATGGACGAGAGGATGGTACTCTTTGACATACCATCTACGATCACGTCCTTCCTCGGTATCGGCGTCTGAGCCGGTACCGTTGCAGCATTCAATTTGTTGAATGCGTGCACTATCCGCCACCCTCCTGTGACCTTTCGCACACAGAAGACCGGAGAGCTGTGAGGGGATGTTGATTCCCTCACATGGCCCGCTGCTAAGCGATCGGCAAAGAACTTGTCGATCGCTAGTACTTGTTCACGAGGCAGTGTCCACTGCTTCATGACACAGTACTTCGAGCCCGGTTTGAGCTCGATCTCGTGTCGAGTGCCTTTGTCCTTAGGCAACTCGCAAGGTACGGATTCAGGAAACACATCCCTGAATTCGATCAAATCCTTATACAAAGGATTTGCCTGAAGTGACTCCCAGGATTGAGACGTGTATCGCTCAATCCGAGTCTTCTCATCGAGGACACTTTCTTCCATCGATGAGCTGCTGAGAACCCGTTCGTTTTAGCAAATACTGTAGCCGACCGAATATCGGCCACATACTCATCCTCCGTGACGAGTACGCAGATCTGCTTGACTTTGCCACTACGCAGATTACGCAAGAATCGTTTCGGTTCTAGCGTTGGCAACTGAGTTATCTCCGAAGTCAACTTCGGAGGCACAATCAGATCAAGCGTATAAGCGCCTACGCTTGATCCGTCATTAACCAAGACGTTCAACGTCTCGGTTTCTTCCCGGGAACTTGCTTCCACAGGTTGCTGAGGGCCTGATCCCTCAGCAAGCGACTCTTGAGGAATTCCTTCCTCAAGTGCGTGGGGACTTATTCCCTCGACGTCTTCCGACTGTGGCTGTGCAACCACAATTAGGCACCGATCCTCTACGGTCGACTCTCCAGTCGACCTAGGATTTTCATGTTGCCCCTTGGGGGCAACAGATTTCTTTCTTCTAAGATGCTGCCCGCTAGGCATGCATCCATGTCCCGGTCCACTCGACTTATTCGAGTGGTGGACCTTCGGCGCAGCCTGTACTTCTGTACAGCCGCCGGGAGCTTGCTCCACAGTGTAGTGATCAGCTACACTGTGACCTTGTGCAGTCGTGCTAACGACCGTACCGCAAGTGAGGCCATCGCACTCACTCGCAGTACATCCACACGCTTGTGGACGCTCCATGACGTTCATCAGATGGCCATCTGATGAACAAGCAGCAGGCATCTTGACGGATCGATGCTGCCAGCTCACTCTTGGCTCGTACTTTCTGATCCAAGGTAATCCCAGGATGACATCAAATTTGTCATCCAGATCCAGTACGATGAAGTCATCATCGTACTGCTCGCCCTCTAACGTGTAGTAGATTCCTACTACACGTTTCTCAACGGTTATCGATGCGCCTGTTGCAAGGCGCACCGTCATCCTTGTGAGGGTAATGTCGCGCTCAACGAACTTGAGCCTACGACCCTCTAGTGACTGGCGACGAACAAAGTTGTTCGACGCCCCACAGTCTACTAGGGCACGAAGCGACAAGTCATTTGTCGCTTCCAACTTCAAGGTGATGAGCGAAACGTCATCACCAGGTGCAGAGACACACAATGATTGTGTATCTGGAGCAACTTTCGTCAAGAGGTTTGCAAATTCTCTTGAGGTTGCTGGATCAGTAGGGCGCTCCGCCCCTACTGACCCCGACCATTTTTTGATGGTCCGTCTCGCTGTTGCGGCTTCGCAACAGCGCTGGACTCACGCCCATTGCCCTTTCTGGAAAATGGTCGTCCATTTTGCTCAGTACTGTTTGGTACTGGGCGCGGAGCACTACACTCGTATGCGTAGTACCCTAACTTCTGACAGCGATTGCACCTCTGCAATCGCTTGTTGTTTGAAGAGCGAGTTCTCTCGCTCTCAACATAGCAGAGGTCCATTGGTTCTGGACCTCCGATCTCTTGTCGTCTCGGTGGACGATAAGAGTTTGAGCTAGTATGAGCCTGTCTCATGCTAAAGTCTTCCTGTTCCGCGGCTGATATCGCTTCTTCAAGCGTATTCAGCTCAAGGCGGAACAGGTGGCTCCTGACGGGCACCTCTGCGAGCCCTTGCATGAACACCGTAATCAACGTGTGTTCATGTACTGGGTTAGCAGTTATACTACTCGCAAGGAGTCGTATATGTTGTGCGTAAGCGTGCACATCACGCTTACCCTGCTTGAGTTTCAGGAGCTCTGAACGAGCCCTGAACTCATCCCGTGGCGGCTCAAAAGTTTGTCTGAGCCGGGACTTGAAGTCATCTAGCGACCTAAACACATTTGGGTCGCTACTCTCGAGCCCCAGGGACCAAGTTTTGGCACGTCCTGCCAAGTGGGTTTGAGCAAATGTGAGTTTCATTTGCTCATCTTCGACGCGACGAGCCCTTAGGGCTCTGTCGAGTTCGACAAACCATAGTAACAGGGAGTCCTCCGGGACTCCACTGTATTTGGAGATGTCAACTTTCATGACTTCGGGACGACGCGCATGTGCCGTCCCGCCCACAGCAGCATGGAATTGATGCTGTTGTAACAGCTCTGTCTGTTGAGCACCGAGTTCCCTCAACTTCTCGGCCTGTTGAGAGCCTTGCTGGTGAAGCAAGGCTACTTTCTCCCTCTCGAGAGCAAGTTCATTTTGAATGAACTTGGCTATAGCGGCATGTTGTTGGTCTCTGTTTAGAGACTCCAATATGGCGCTAATGACGAGTTCGCCTACGGTAGAACCCATTCGTTCTACCGCACCCCATTTGATGTCACTCAAATGGGTAAACCCTTCACGCGTGGCGTGAAAGGTCTCTTCATCATCCAACATGTTCATGTTGGATGTTGTGGTCCTTGGAAGGACCACAAAGTGCTACCAGGTGTAACGGGGCACACCCTTGCGTAACTTAACGCAAGGGTTTTCGGTGCCCCGACAGACGTACACGTGGCATGTAACGGGGCAGCCCGTTACATGATATTGTCACTTTAAGGAAAGTGACAATAAAGAATATAAGATGGATATTCTTTAAACAATATCACCAAAGTGGTGATATTGAAGGGTCGACCAAAGGGTCTGTTCATTGGTTGATATCGTGATGATATCAACCCACCAATCGCCGCAAGACGCGCGCAATGAGTGGTGACGAGACGTCACCATACATGCAGTTATATTAGTATAATTGAATTAAGTCAAACGAAGAGACAGTAGTTTAAAGACTTAATTTATTAATATAACAGTTCTACTTTTACCCTACCTACGCTTCCTCGCTCGCCACGTGTACGTCCGTCGGGGCACCGAAAACCCTTGCGTTAAGTTACGCAAGGGTGTGCCCCGTTACACCTGGTAGCACTTTGTAGTCCTTCCAAGGACCACAACATCCAACATGTTCATGTTGGATGAAGAAGACACCTTTTACGCCACGCGTGAAGGGTTTACCCATTTGAGTGGCATCGAATGGGGTGCGGTAGAACGAATGGGTTCTACCGTAGGCGAACTCGTCGTCAGCACCATGTTGGAGTCTCTAGACAGAGACCAACAACATGCTGCTATCGCCAAGTTCATTCACAATGAACTTGCTCTCGAGAGGGAGAAAGTAGCCTTGCTTCACCAGCAAGGCTCTCAACAGGCCGAGCAGTTGAGAGAACTCGGTGCTCAACAGACGGAGCTGTTGAGACAGCAGCAATTCCATGCTGCTGTGGGCGGGACGGCGCATGCGCGCCGTCCCGAAGTGATGAAAGTCGACATCTCCAAGTACAGTGGAGTCCCGGAGGACTCCCTGTTACTATGGTTTGTCGAACTCGACAGAGCCCTAAGGGCTCGTCGCGTCGAAGATGAGCAAATGAAACTCACATTTGCTCAAACCCACTTGGCAGGACGTGCCAAAACTTGGTCCCTGGGACTCGAGAGTAGCAACCCAAATGTGTTTAGGTCGCTAGATGACTTCAAGTCCCGGCTCAGACAAACGTTTGAGCCGCCACGTGCTGAGTTCAGGGCTCGTTCAGAGCTCCTGAAACTCAAGCAGGGTAAGCGTGATGTGCACGCTTACGCACAACATATACGACTCCTCGCGAGTAGTATAACTGCAAACCCAGTTCATGAACACACGTTGATTACGGTGTTCATGCAAGGGCTCGCAGAGGGGCCCGTCAGGAGCCACCTGTTCCGCCTTGAGCTGAATACGCTTGAAGAAGCGATATCAGCCGCGGAACAGGAAGACTTTAGCATGAGACAGGCTCATGCTAGCTCAAACTCTTACCGTCCACCGAGACGACAAGAGATCGGAGGTCCAGAACCAATGGACCTCTGTTATGTTGAGAGCGAGAGACCTCGCTCTACAAACAACAAGCGATTGCAGAGGTGCAATCGCTGCCAGAAGTTAGGGCATTACGCATACGAGTGTAGTGCTCCGCGCCCAGTACCAAACAGTACTGAGCGAAATGGACGACCATTCGCCAGAAAGGGCAATGGGCGTGGGTCCAGCGCTGTTGCGAAGCCGCAACAGCGAGACGGGCCATCAAAAAATGGTCGGTGTCAGTAGGGGCGGAGCGCCCTACTGATCCAGCAACCTCAAGAGAATTTGCAAACCTCTTGACGAAAGTTGCTCCAGATACACAATCATTGTGTGTCTCTGCACCTGGTGATGACGTTTCGCTCATCACCTTGAAGTTGGAAGCGACAAATGACTTGTCGCTTCGTGCCCTAGTAGACTGTGGGGCGTCGAACAACTTTATTCGTCGCCAGTCACTAGAGGGTCGTAGGCTCAAGTTCGTTGAGCGCGACATTACCCTCACAAGAATGACGGTGCGCCTTGCAACAGGCGCATCGATAACCGTTGAGAAACGTGTAGTAGGAATCCACTACACGTTAGAGGGCGAGCATTACGATGATGATTTCATCGTACTAGATCTGGATGACAAATTTGATGTCATCCTGGGATTACCTTGGCTCAGAAAATACGAGCCAAGGGTGAGCTGGCAGCATCGATCCGTGAAGATGCCTGCTGCTTGTTCATCAGATGGCCATCTGATGAACATCTTGGATCGTCCACAAGCGTGTGGATGTTCTGCGAGTGAGTGCGATGGCCTCACTTGCGGTACGGTCGTTAGCACGACTGCACAAGGTCACAGTGTAGTTGATCACTACACTGTGGAGCAAGCTCCCGGCGGCTGTACAGAAATACAGGCTGCGCCGAAGGTCCACCACTCGAATAAGTCGAGTGGACCGGGACATGGATGCATGCCTAGCGGTCAGCATCTTAGAAGAAAGAAATCTGTTGCCCCCAAGGGGCAACATGAAAATCCTAGGTCGACTGGAGAGTCGACCGTAGAGGATCGGTTCCTGACTGTGGTTGCACAGCCACAGTCGGAAGACGTCGAGGGAATAAGTCCCCACGCACTTGAGGAAGGAATTCCTCAAGAGTCGCTTGCTGAGGGATCAGGCCCTCAGCAACCTGTGGAAGCAAGATCCCAGGAAGAAACCGAGACGTTGAACGTCTTGGTTAATGACGGATCAAGCGTAGGCGCTTATACGCTTGATCTGATTGTGCCTCCGAAGTTGACTTCGGAGATAACTCAGTTGCCAACGCTAGAACCGAAACGGTTCTTGCGTGATCTGCGTAGTGGCAAAGTCAAGCAGATCTGCGTACTCGTCACAGAGGACGAGTATGTGACCGACATTCGGTCGGCAACAGTATTTGCTGAGAACGAACGGGTTCTCAGCAGCTCATCGATGGACGAAAGTGTCCTCGATGAGAAGACTCGGATTGAGCGATACGCGTCCCATTCCTGGGAGTCACTTCAGGCAAATCCTTTGTATAAGGATTTGATCGAATTCAGGGATGTGTTCCCTGAATCCGTACCTTGCGAGTTGCCTAAGGACAAAGGCACTCGACACGAGATCGAGCTCAAACCGGGCTCGAAATACTGTGTCATGAAGCAGTGGCCACTGCCTCGTGAACAAGTACTAGCGATCGACAAGTTCTTTGCCGATCGCTTAGCAGCGGGCCATGTGAGGGAATCAACATCCCCTCACAGCTCTCCGACCTTCTGTGTGCGAAAGGCCACAGGAGGGTGGCGGATAGTGCACACATTCAACAAGTTGAATGCTGCAACGGTACCGGCTCAGACGCCGATACCGAGGAAGGACGTAATCATAGATGGTATGTCAAAGAGTACCATCCTCTCGTCCATGGATCTGATGGATGGATTCTATCAGATCCTGAAGCGTGTATGGGACATCTTGTTCACAGCAGTGAGTACCCCCAGCGGGATGCTGTGGGAGTGGCTAGTGATGCCACAGGGGCTGAGTAATGCCCCTGCAACATTCAACAGATGTGTAACAAATCTGTTGAGACCGGTGCGAGACTTCGCACCGAGTTACTTCGACGATGTGTTCGTCCATAGCCGGGCTATGGACGGGAAGACGGACGTTGAAGTTCACAGAACTCACGTTCGTCAGGTTCTTCAACTTATGCGCAAGCATAAGTTGTACGCCAACCTCAAGAAGTGTATATTCGCGGCTAGCGAAATACCACTTCTTGGGTGCATCGTGGGTAAACACGGCGTACGCCCTGATCCCGAAAAGATCAAGGCGATCACCGACTGGCCAGTGCCAGTCGATGTCAAGGGACTTCGAAAGTTCCTTGGTCTTGCGGCGTACTTGCACAAGTACTCGCGCAACTACGCCGAGATGACGGTACATCTTTCTTGCTTGCTCAAGAAAAATGTCAAGTGGTCATGGAACGCTGAGTGCCAGCGTTCCTTTGAAGGTATCAAGCAAAGCTTGATGCAATCGCCGATCTTGGCGATTGCAGATCAGGACAGATCATTTCATGTGGTCTGTGACGCCAGCGATTTCGCAATCGGCTGTGCGTTAATGCAGTTCGATGCAGATGGCGCGGAGCGCGTCATCTGTTATCAATCGCGTCAGCTGCAAGCAGCTGAGCGTAATTACCCAGTGCATGACAAGTAACTCCTTGCCATGAAATACGCACTGGCTAAATTTCGCGTCTATCTCTTGGGAGATAGACCGTTTGTAGTCTACACGGACCATGCGTCATTACGCACGGCCGTAAACAGCCCACACCTCTCGCAAAGAATGGCGAGGTGGCTGTCTTTCTTCGCGGAGTATAACTTCTCCGTGGAGTATAAACCGGGACGACTCAATGTCGTCGCGGATGCTCTTTCGCGCCGGCCCGATTTCGAGCCGGACGCGCAATCCAACAGTGAGGACAAGCCCACTGTTGCGACACTGTCAGTCAGTGTCCCGTCGTCAAGTTTACTTGACGACGTACGAAAGGCATACGCGGAAGATAAGGATCTTCTGCGATTGATGTATCATCTGGTGAATCCATCCAGTAAATCCATGAGGGATTTACCGGCTTTGTACCGATCCTCATCGGATCGGTATAGTACACGCAACGGATTGCTGTACTATACAGCTGTTGCCGACGACACGCCTCGTGTCGTCGTACCCGCTCATCATGATTTGCGATTGCGCATCATGTATGAGTGTCACGATGCCCCAACAAGCGGCCATCGTGGTAGAGAAAAGACTTACCTCACGGTAAGTCGCGACTTTTACTGGCCCCGCCAGTATCAGTTTGTTCGCAAGTACATACGTGCTTGCGAGGTTTGTCAATGGGTGAAGCCTAGTCCTTCATCCCGTGCGCCATTGCAACCTCTGCCTGTTCCGGCAGAGTTCTGGCAGCCCGTTTCAATGGACTTCGTTTTCGGTTTTCCCGAAGACGCTCACAAGAATAATGGTATTCTTGTGTTTGTAGACCGATTCAGCAAGATGGTCCATCTTGCTGCTGTCCCTGAGTCAATCAAGGCTCAAGGTTGTGCTCGTGTCTTTCTAGACACGGTCTTTAGACTCCACGGGTTACCCCGTGAACTCGTATCCGACCGTGACCCTCGGTTCACGGCGGAATTTTGGCAAACCGTGTTCCGTACTCTCGGGACACGATTGAAGATGTCCACTTCTGACCATCCAGAAACAGATGGTCAGACGGAACGTGCGAACCGTGTCCTCGAAGAGATCCTTCGAGGATAGGTCCACTCGTTTCCGAGTTGGAGCGAATTCCTACCCATGGTGGAATTCGCCATCAATAATTCGGTGCATGCTTCAACACAGCACACACCGTTTTACGTGAATGGCCTACGCCATCCACGAGTGCCCACCCTTATAGAGTGTGACTCTTGGATAAGGGGGGAGGGACTCGCTCGAGCAAAAACCGTTTTGGCTCTTGCTCATCACGTGTCGACGCAAACGTCGTCACGTATGATGCCGATGTCGATCAAGTCGACATCGATGAAGAAGATCATCTCAATAATAGCGAAGACGCTATTATTGATTCGGATGATGATGACGATGCTGGTATATTCAGCATCGCCAACGATTATGCCAGCGAGGAAGAAGACAACCTCGCTGAAGAAGAGAGCAATCTCTTAGCAGTGCGCACGAAGCGCACTGCTAGACAAAACAAAGAGTCAGCAGAGAACTTCCTGCTGACTCGAGAAGCGGTAGTCCGTTTCGTTCAGGACTCCATCGCAAATGCGGTGGACCGTCAGAAACGGAACGCAGACAAGAATGGAAGAGCAAATGTTCTTTCATTTAAGGTTAATGACCTAGTACTACTGTCAACGGTAAACCTACCTGGACATGCAGTCACTAGTGTCGGCAGTCGTAAACTACTGCCGAAATACATTGGGCCATTTCGAGTGTTGCATCGCAAGGGCAATGCATACACACTCGAATTGCCACGTAGGATGCGCACGCATCCTACGTTTTACGTGGGGAGGCTTAGGTCGTACTGTCAGTACGAGCCTTCTTCTTCCGATGAAGATAGCCCCCACGTTCAAGAACATCCATCAAGTTCTTGCGTTCGCGCTCCAGACGATCCGTCTGGTCGCGCAGATATGATACCTCGGTATTCAACCGAGTTATCTCTCCGCGAGCTGTCGCCAGCTCGCCGAAAAGGGAGCGGACATCCCGCTCGACCTGAAGCTGCGCCGTGGCATAATCGGCGCGATCCCTCGCCCGATCAGCCTCGTGACCCTTGCGGTTCTTCCGCACGGTGTCGGTCAAAGCGTAGCGTCGGTCGCGCTCGTGCTTCAAGTCATCGCGCAATTCATCGATTGCGCGATCCATCTCGTAAGGGTCGAGATGGTGAACCGAATCATCTGGAGGAGGTCTTTCCTCCTCCACCACATCCTTTGGTGGATGCTCACGGTGATCAACGCTTTCTAGTGGAGCGTATCTTGAATCACCGTGACGATTCAGGATCAAGGACGAGCTACCTCGTCCAGTGGCGGGGGTATCCACCCTCTTGGAACAGCTGGGACCCCCGCTCTCAGCGGTTGATGGATGTTGAAGGTCTCGTCCGCCAGTATGACGAGACCCATCCGATTATTCCTGTGGCCCATCGGTAAACACGCGCCCTAGGCGCTTGTAGACGGATTGCAAGTTTGCAATCGCGTCACGCATCTCGTCCGAGAGATGTGCCCTTCCCCAGGGCGAATTTAGGGAATACACATCCCTATTTGCACGCTGCGAGTTGTCAACACAACTCGCACAAGGGTCTCCCCATGTGAGGCAAGGAATGCCTGCCTCACTCGATAAACAATGCAACCGGTACATAGCACCGGTTGGCGTTCGCCTTTCGAACCTGAGGCGTGTCGCCTCAAGTTTCTTGAGCCACCCTTCTCGTCCAAAATTCTTTACGTTTTGGACGAACGCGCTCCACGCAGCCAAAAGCGAGGCCTTGTCACGCTTTTGGTTGCTGTTGTATCATCGATGTCTAAGGAAGACATCGAGATAAAAATCTTCTTCAGCGCGAAAGTTCTTCGCGCTGGGATCCAAGCCGTGAAGCTCAGTCGCATCGAATAAGGGTATTCGATGGTGTTGGCCTGTCTCGTGAGACAGGCTATTGATGAGTTGTTCGGGCAAACGCCACGGCTTCAACTCATCACGCTTCACAGTGGTACCCTTGTCGGTACCACGGCTCCCAGATTGACGACGGCTCGCGCCATCGTCATCACGCTCGTGCGAAGACGCACGAGCCGGCGGTGGTGAAGAATAGAACTCACCACCCTGATCATCGTCATCACTGCCGAACAGACTGTGATGCGAATCACGAGTCCGTTCGTTCGGCAGTGGGCTTGGCGAATACTGAGGCGTCGCCGGTGAGCGAGACGCCTCTGGAGCATTGCCCGAGTCAGACACGTCTGACTCGCCAGAGTAGATGACCTCCACATCGGGGTCATCGTGCGCACGCGGCGTGATACCGCGTGCACCTGCAGCACCTGTTGCTGCAGGCGAAGAAGGGGCGGCAGACGACGAAGCGTCTGCCGCAGAGGCTTGCACAGCACCAGGCTGTGTGGGTCTTGAGTCACCTCGCATAGACATGTTAACTATGCGAGGTCAAGCGGAAAGTGAGTGGAACGCACCAAACAAGTGCTCCCTGTCCCAATGGTGGCCAACGGGTGGCCTCCATATTTCGATAGTCACACGGTGACTATCAGTTAAGGGGGGGTGATGTAACGGGGCAGCCCGTTACATGATATTGTCACTTAAGGAAAGTGACAATAAAGAATATAAGATGGATATTCTTTAAACAATATCACCGAAGCGGTGATATTGAAGGGTCGACCAGAAGGGTCTGTTCATTGGTTGATATCTTGATGATATCAACCCACCAATCGCCGCAAGACGCGCGCAATGAGTGGTGACGAGACGTCACCATACATGCAGTTATATTAGTATAATTGAATTAAGTCAAACGAAGAGACAGTAGTTTAAGGACTTAATTTATTAATATAACAGTTCTACTTTTACCCTACCTACGCTTCCTCGCTCGCCACGTGTACGTCCGTCGGGGCACCCAAATCCCTTGCGTTAAGTTACGCAAGGGTGTGCCCCGTTACATGGCAAGCGAGGAAGCGTAGCTAGGGTAAAAGTAGAACTGTTATATTAATATAATTAAGTCTTTTAACTACTGTCTCTCTGTTTGAATTAGCTTAACTATACTAATATAACTGGATGTATGGTGACGTCTCGTCACCACTCATAGCGCGCGTCTTGCGGCGATTGGTGGGTTGATATCATCAAGATATCAACCAATGAACAGACCCTTTGGTCGACCCTTCAATATCACCACTTTGGTGATATTGTTTAAAGAACATCCATCTTTATATTCTTTATTGTCACTTTCCTTAAAGTGACAATTTCATGTAACTGGCTGCCCCGTTACAGGTTGAATAGTCGAGGCTTTGCTTTCAGTGGGCTCCATCAAACACTTTGGTGTAGCTTTTTTGCGTATACGTGCATATTTCATCCCCAGGTGATATGGACTATTTGAAGCCATTCATAAACCCACTCAACTCGTTGTTGCGCTCTTACAGCTCTCCCTCATCGATTCCAGCGAAAGCAAGCCGTTATGCTCGCAAGATATCTACTTGCACTTCGCGAGCTGCCTTCATCGCGCGCGCCCGTGGCCATAAGGATATTGCGCTGGCTATTTAACGTATGATTAATGAAGATCGACCTCACGCATCAGAAAGACTACAAAGACGTCAAATAACCAGCAGATGTGCTCGAGGCAACAACTCGCGTCACGGCAGTGGCGCAACGATTTCGGCAGCCGACTAAGATACAGCGCTGCAAACACTGACGTCCAGCGACTGCACATTCCACTCTAATCCAGTACTAGTCGAGCTATCCAGGATTGAGCGCCGCCATTTTCGTTCCTGTAAACCGTTGTGCTTTTCTTCTATCTTGCTGGTGCTGGTTGCTTTTTCGTCACCCAGAGCTCCAGTACCTCGTGGCTGAAGGCAAATGTCACGACACCAGGTATCGCGCGTTCTTTCGCCTCTCGACCACCGCTTTGGCTCTATGGCACCCGAAAGCAGTCAATCTTCTTGTCATGTTACTTCTTTCGTCACTAAAAGCTCTGTTCTCTTACTCTGCCCCTTTCCTGCATCCGCCCGTGGTAAGTGCGCAGTGCACGTGTCAACAATATAGTGGGCCAGTCGACCCTACAACTCTACTTCACACATTACGCTGTCGCTCAGTCATAGCACTTCTGCCTTCCACCTGCATATCGAGTCGGGACAGTTTCCGTCTGACGACTACATGCGTCGCACGTTCTGTTCAGTACAGAGCAAACACGACGTCGTTGTCGCTCTGTGTGTATTCCTGTGACTCGAATCATGTCACGTGCAACACCCCTTCCTTCCCCATTGTATCGTCGTCCTTCTATCGATCGTATTACACTACGATACTGCCGTTTCGTTCGGAAAGCTGCAGCTCACGAAATGCGACTTTCTCCACGTGATCGCAGCAGGTGTGAAGTCATTGCTGTCCATTGCTGCGTGAAGGCCACTTCGCGTCGTTTCGAGGTACATGGCGCACGTGCAGAAACGGTGGATGAGGGCGAGGCCAGTCCCGGCTCTGACCCGATAGTGGGCAGGACCGGATGGCTGTTCTCTCTCGCCTGAACCCCTAATAAGGAGCTCACAGAATGAGTGGTGCAGAGCCGACCGTTCATAGCCGCGCCCGAGAAGTTGTCACACTGGTGAGCAGCGTTTCACACCCGTACCACCTCACGCACACACTCACTGGCGATCGTGTTACTCGCGCACTGAAATGGCTATACGTAGAGGAGGCAGCGTGTGAGTACTGTTGCCCGATAGTGTGGCAGTCCGTTATTGGAGTTGATGGTTCGTAACCGAGTCGAGTGGGCTGAACTACAAGGTAGTGAGCGCCGTGGAGCTGAGCACAGATCAATCGGTCTGTCTGCCTTCCGTCGACGGGCAGGGACCCACACTGGCGCTTTTTCCCATAAATGATGGACCACTGGTGAGCATCAATCAGATGACCGACCGGCTGCTTGCCATCCACTCGCGTGTCGACACTGCAGCAAGTGCTGCGGCCAGCCACCCATTCCACTATCACGCGCTCGATCCCGACCGCTCGTTTTTCGATCCCTTTTGTAACACCCGCCGCGGCAAATCCACGAGCTGTACATCATCGACCGAGCGCTGACAAAAACGGAAGCATGCGGACAGTGGCGCAGAAACGGCACAGTCCACGCAGCGCCGGAGATCAGTGGTAGCGAGAGAGAGAGACAGCGAGAGGGCGTACAAACTGACGCACACGGCGTCGAGGCGTCGCAAGGACAATGCACCACCGTGAAGCGCATGCGATTTGACAGAGCTCTCTAGTGTGTAAATAAGAGTGTGCAAGGGGGGAGGGGAACTTGTAGCGAGGCAAAGCTGCGCGGACGGTTTCGCATTGCATCTCGTTCGGTTGCCATCGATATCCCATATAAGAGGCAAGTCGTCACTCGTGCTGGTACGAATAGACGTGGCGGTGGAGCGAATGGTATCTCCGATACAAGAGGAACAGGCCACGAGACGCACACGCTCATGTCCCTGTGAGAAGACGGGAGTCACAGGGTCAGCGCAATATCGTCGCGAGCGTTCGTTGCCCCTGTGGTAAATGGTGTGTACGACGTATGTGTGTGGTGCATATGTCAAGAGAGAGAGAGAGAGAGAGAGAGAGAGAGACGTCCGTTCTCTTCAGCGACATGTCGAGTGCGTTCGCTCGAATGTATTAATAGCCAGCCATCAGCTCCGTTTCGAGAACACAGGGGAAGGGATCCAGCAGATCTTGCCGACAAGAAAAGAGCCATCAAGAGTCAGTCGAGAACGAGCGCGGGAAACGAGAGGGAACAAAAAACCCTCTGCGCCTTTGGCTCCAAACGCGCCCAGCAGAGCTTTCACCAGCCAATCACTGCGCCAACGACGACGGAAAAGAGCAATCGACTGATTGACTGACTTTCTCTCTCTCTCTCTCGTTTCTTCGTTCGTTCGCTTCGCCGCTCCCCCTCTTTCGGCCAGAGCCAATTATTACCAATTGTGCCGCACGCCCATTGCCCTTGTGATGAACTCGCCCACGCCGCCGCTCGCGCTGTCGAGCCACCAGGCGATCATGAAGTGCCCGTGGCAATGGCGGCAGCCGTTCCTCGACGCAAAGCGCGAGAGCCGCAAGCGCAAAGTCGGCGACGGCTACTTTTACGACCCCGTGGACCCCAACTTTGTCGACCACTTGCTGCCCGGCTATGCCCTCCAGTTTGGCGGCCCCGACGTGCTCGAGTCGGACGAGAAGGAGAACATCCAGCGCGAGATTGAGCGCCTCATGACGCAGAAGAACGACCGCCGCGGCCGAGTGGACGCCGCGGCGTTGGCGGTCTGTGCGGCGTCGGACGACGACAGTGGGGCCGTGCGCCGCGAGAACGAGGCGCTCGTGGACAGTATCCTGCTCATGTCCAAGTCGGTCGAGGCCTCGTCGCTCACGCTGGGGCTGTTGGCCTCGCCCAAGAGCGTGACGGCGTCTCCCATGCTGTCCGACGAGAGCAGCAGCGGCAGTGACGACGACGACAATGAGCGCAGTTCCTTGAGCGGCGACGAGCTGTTTGATCTCGCCGAAGACCGACCGACGACTCTCCAGCGCAGCAGTCCGTCGCTCGAACTCTTGTCGGACAACTTGCAAGAGGCGTTTTTTGCCGCAGAAGACGACACGCTGCTGGACTTTCACACTGCGTCGACGACCGCTTCGGTGGTCGTAGCGACGAGCGACTGAGGAGTGGCAGCGACGGAATGTGGCGCGCCGTCACGTGCGCTCGTGCTCGCGTCGTGACGTTTTGCGCGCGCGACTTTTTATTTATTGATTGACAGACTTCCACCCACCCACCCACCCACCCAAACCGTTCGATGCCTTTTATGTATGAAGCGACAATGGCGCGCAGAGAGCGCCTGCCTCCACGAGAAGTCGAGGACGCACTTGCGTACGACTGACCCAAAACAGCCCCGAGAACTGCGACTCGCTAATGAACGTGCTTTTTTTGCCACTTTTTGTTGCGGCTGTAATGCTTTGTTCGTACCTTATTCGGCGGTCGGTCTACTCAGCGATGACATGCGATGAACCGGATCTCGTCCCACTTTCTCGATGAAAAAGCTCCTTGTAGCCCGCCGGGTCACGCACGAGGTGTAAAGACTCGACAGCGTCTATTCTATCGTTGATGCGGCCGTTACTGAGAAACGGACGTCCTGATTGCTCTAATTGCCGTATTTGACCGATTGCCCGGACGACTGACTCATGTCGCCTTCTGCCAAAACATCGTGCCTTCCACGACAAACGGCCGCAGTAGCCGCCTCGACACCAGCGTATCCACCAGGATCTCAATCTTTTCTTTCCCGTAGTCTGGCAGCATATCCATAAGGTGGTCAACGCTCTGGACACAAGCAACAAGAAGTGAAAGACGTTAGTATTGCAACGCGATCGTGCCCGATACTGCAGCAGACAAAGTGACCGCCAACGTGCGTCGAGCACATGCAACGCTTACAATTGCAGGCGTATCATCATCCGCGCCTTGAAATTTACTGTACAATGTCGACACCTGCACGGCACCAATCCCTCGCTACACAGCCACCAGCGCACAAACATACGGTGAGTGCTGATCGTACACCAACGATAACGATGAAGCACCGCAGAGGCCGTACCTGAAACGCTGCTGGCAGCAATGACAGCTCGAACTTTGGAGTCGGCTCCCCGGCGCTGACTGAGTCGTCGTAGTCGTGCAGCCGCGTCTCTTGCGACACACTGCCGACGTCAAAGCTCGCGCCGACCAGACGATTCGACAGTGGAGTGTTGGGTGTCATGGCCTTCAGCTGCGTTCGCAACAGCGGCGAGGCCAGATCGAACTCGGGTGTACTGGGCGTATCGTCGTCCATGAACGCCTCGTCCCGTTGTCGCGGCGGCGTTGCTGCGACTGGCGTCTGCCTCTCCATGTGTGTCGATTGATATCCTGACGATAAACTACTTCTACTGCTGTACTTCCTGCGCAAGCTCGGCGACGTGAACGGAGACGTGGCTTTTGCAGGATAGCGGGTTTTTGGGTACACGGCCGGTGTCCGCTCCTTCTTACGAGCACTCGATGATCGACTCCGCTTTCGACTCGCAACATCCTCTTTTGCCGGTGAACTCCGTAATCGCAACGGACTCGCCCCCTTCTCCGTCACTTGCCCCTCGTCTCGAGCGGCAATCGACAGCCGGACCGTGCTAAAGTCTGGCGAAGAGGGCGTCTCAATGGAATCCGACGTCCAGTCGCCTCCTTCCTTTGCTTCACTGTTTGCGATGGCGCTCGCCCTTGTCCCGCGCGGTGGCGTGTACTCGAACGCCCCCATCTTCATGAGATTTCGGCTGATGCCGGGACTCGTGCGGCATTCCACGCTACTAATGGCCGACGGCGGTGTCGTAATCACTCGGTCTCCCGCGGTCGCTGTCGTCATTTGCTCTCGCTACAACCACAAGCCACAAGCCACACACACAGTCACACACACAGTCACACACATAGCATACAATGAGCTCGTATCGTTGTCAAGCAGCAGCAGTAGCAGCAGGAGCAGCAGCAAGTTGCACGCACCGATACGACTCCTGTCCGGGGCGGCGACGTCATCCGCGGCGACCAGCGGCCGTGATCGCTCGAGTTCAACGTGGACGTCGAATGCTGCGTCTTGACCGTCGATTGGACCGCAGCTTTCGACATGTACGGCGTCCGCGACATGCGCGGGAGGTTGTCGCTGTTGATACTCGCGTCCAGACTGTCCTCGTCGGCCGATACGTTGCGGCGGTCACTGCTACGCGGCTTCAGCTTCTTGAGCGTCGTGGTCTTGAACGTCTGCTCTCGACTGACGAACGACGACTCGTCCACGTCACAGTCGTCGTCCATATCGACGTCCATGTTGTCGACGTCTCCTCCTCTGTCCGCGGTCCCACCTTCTCGTCGTGTTGCCGCGTCGTCGCCACTTGACATGGGCGTCAACGGTCTCGAGAAGCGCGACGGGGTGCGCGTCACGCGCCGGACCGCGGGCGGCTGCGTGAACGAGTCAAAGAGCGGCCGCCAGACGCGCGAAGACGCGTGGATTTGCCGCAGGATCTGGTGGTGTCGCCGCACGGTCGCGCAGATCTGCGTCGCCGATCGGTGGGCAGCGCAGATGTTCGCGTCGATCTCCTGCAGCAGATACGTGATGCGCTGCTGCGCGGGCTCGTCCATTTTCGCGCGCTTTTACTCGAGCTTTGCCCCTTTGCTTGGTGGGACCATCACTCTGTGCAAGCGAAAAAAGAAAGGAAACAAAGCACACCCCTACCCCTCCGTTTCCGGCAACTGCAACGTGGTTGGCGCGCGCTACTCGTTTGAATCCGCTGTGTAGCTGCGCGCGCAGTGCGCAATCGTCCCGTCGTTGTTCACACACGTTGCAGCAACGCGGCCCGATCGATTGCCATTCATGGAGTACCGCGTGCGCAAACGCAACGTGAGCGGCGCGGGTCGGCTGCCGCGCTCGCTCGAGGAGGTGCTGCCCGACGCGACCGTGCGTCGCTTCCTGCTGCGCGCGGGCTTCCGCTCGAGCTCGGCCCGCGCCTCGGCCGAAGTGCGTCGCCACGTGAGCGACTTTTTCCGGCGCATCGTGGGCTGTATGGTCGTCATGATGCAGCACGACGGGCGGCGCAGTTTCCGCCTCATTGACGTCAAGCGCGCGTGCGAGCACTTTGGCATCCGCATGTACGGCTACGACGACGTGTGTCTGCTCGCCGCGCGACGCGCGTGTGGCCCCGAAGTGTTCCACGTGACGGAACTGGTCGAAGGCCACTCGCTGTATAGTCGCGCGAGGGACGCGCGGGACGAGCCCGACACGGAGCCGGGCGCGGGCTACCGGAAGACGAACTTTGTGGCGAACTTTGCCTCGTGGCAGCGCGACGCGTGTGCAGACGATGACAAGAGCGACCTCAGTGACTGGTCGTTCTCGGATAGCGACGAGGAGCAGCGCGACGTCGCGGACAGAAAGGCGGGGCACGAGCGGCGGCTGTCGGAGGAAGAGCAGTTTCTCGCGTCGCTGCGGGACGCGCAGGACACTGTCGACGACAAGTTACTGCACGACGCCGAAGCAGACGACACGGACGACGAGAGGCCGCCGGGGCAGGGGTACTACTCGGACTATGACGACGGCGACGAGCCGGCGGTGGCTAAGCAGCAGCGACTGCACGACGACGACGAAGACGCGCAGTGGACGAAGGCGGGAGACCTGTACGTGCTGCCCGAGCGAGAAGACAGCGGCCCGGCCGAGCTGCAGCGGTTCCGCGATCCCTCGCAGCTGTATGTGATCGCTCGGCAGGAGTTCCTACGTGTGTTCCGCACGCTGCTGGGCGTGACGCTGCGCCTGGGCGAGCTGCCGATCACGTCGGTCGCGCTGAGCGCGCTGCACAACGCGACGGAGCAGTGTCTCCACCGCTCGCTCACGGAAGGGTCGCTCCACTACCAGCTGGTCGCGATCTTGAAGGAGCAGGAGCGCGTGCACGCCGTGAGTCGACTCGAGGCCGAGCTCCACGTGCAGCGCGAGAAGGTAAATGAGTTGTGTGCAATCATTGCGGCTAACAAGCAGGCGTTCGAGGCTAAGGAGTTAGCCATGCAGCAACAGATCGAGCAGCTCGAGAAACAGCGACACGGCCGGCAGCACGACGACGACGTGAAGATGGAGACACCGCCGAGCCGCAAGCAGAAGACGACGAAGCAGCAGCAGCACACGTTGACCAAGCGAAAAGCAACGAGTAAGAAATCTCTCCATGCGCGGAAGGGTCTTTCCAATTCCTCAAATGGTTCTGCGTCGTCATCCGTAGTAGGTGCGCTGCGCTCGCGAGATCCAAACAGTTCGGGCACGACGAAGAAGAGGAAGGCCAGTCTTGTGTGACCGAGACGAGTGGGTGTGTGGGTGGGTGTGTAGGTGGGAACGGGGCCAGCCAATTCAACCTCGAGTGTGGCCCGTCCCTTTGGTATCGCGCCTGGCTGGGTTCCCGTGTCTGCGTATTGTCGGGGGCAGTGTTGCTGGACCCACGGGTATATCATATCGGGTGATGCTGACGTAGCAAATTGCACCAATCGAACGATTCATTTTGCGTTCCACGTGCTTGGCCCGTTGCAAACGTGTTTGCGTTATGCTACCATCAGTGCCTTCGTCTCGGCTGCTCGGATCGTAGCTGTCGCGTGACACACTTGGACGAAGTCACTCAGGTGCTGGAAGAAGCCATTGCCGAGCATGCTACACAGGAATTGCAAGTGCGAGTGAGTGAGTCAGCACGTGCCACCACTCTCATGGCGTTGTCAACCAGCGTACTTACGCACTTTAGGTAAGCTTCGACGTTATTGTGGCCTGCGCCAGTGACCCACAGCGGCTTGCACCGCCACGCTTGCGGGCACAGCTCAAACAGTCGTTCGCCGTGCCAGAAAGGCACGACTTCGTCGCGCGTGCCGTGGATGATCGTCACGGGCGACTGGACCTGGTCGATGATGTCAATATTGCAGAACAAGTCGCCGGGAAACGTATAGCGAAAGTTGAAGACGACGCGGAACATGGAGAGCACGGGACTCTGGAGGATCACGCCCGCAACGGGCTGTGCGAGATTCGACTGCTTGGCTGCGAGGTACGTTGTTGGTCCAGAACCGAGCGACCTGCCGTATCTGCGCGCACGAACGAGTCCAAGGAGCTTGTCAGTCAACATCGGCAGCAATCGACAGTGCGTGTCTCCACGCTACGTACAAGATGATCTTGCCAGGCGGAGTCTTCTTCACGGCCACGAGATACGCCAAAGCAGCGTCGGCGTCGGCCATGCAAGCTGCTTCACTGGGCACGCCCTCGCTAATACCGTAGCCAGAATAATCATAAGACATTACGTTCACCTGCGCGGCACAGTGCATGAGAACGAGGCGACGCAGGCGTTTGCACGGCGTTCGTGGAGCTTTGTACCTGAAGTCTTCTGCTTACTTCACGAAACCAACCGTAGATCATGCCTAGATCTGCACATAGAGCCATTACCGATACAAAGCATTACAGTCCGCGTCCGTGTGCCCCGTTCTTCTCGTCGCCATCCAAATCACCCCAACCTCTCTTGCCTACCTTCTGCGTTGCCATGAGAAAAGAGCACGGTGTATTCAGCCTTACTATGAGCGTAGCAACAACGTTAGTAGAGCCACATCCCACGCAGCATCGACCACAAACACTTGGGCGCTACGCATTATCAAGGGACCTACTCGTATGGAATAAAGAACGCGGGGATCCGGTGACGCATCGCTGTCACGAGGAAGAAGTAGCGACGCGTGTACCCATAAGTCGCAGGCGGTGGCTGAAACACTAGCGAAGAGACCGTACTGCCCATATTGCGCTTTGGCCAACCAACCACCCACCGACTGCTGCCGCTGCTACTACTACTACTTCGGCGTCGATAAATCGGTTGCCAATGGCTACAGCTGTAGCGACAACCAGACAACGGCCTATCGACAACGTATCCACAGAGCTGCAGTTGTCGCGTGCAATGTGTGCGTAGCGAGCGACTGCTGATGAAACAGAACACCTCTCGAAACCGATCATGGCGACCGTATAGACTTCTGTATTAGTCCGAGTGAAGATTGAGGTCGGTTTGTGTCGTCAAAGAGGCTAAAGCTCTATCGCTTTATTCGAACTTGTTGTTACCGTCTGCTCAATTAGACGCCTCTCTAAGGCGCTGGCTCACGATGAACGTGGTACAAAACCACGTCAACAGCTGCAATACCAGCCGCGTCGTGACTGACTAACGGGTACGACGACGTTTCGATACCTGTCTCACGCCGAGTAGATCCTCATCGATCGCACGTTTCGCCTGACGCTCGTCTTCATCCACTGGAATGCCTTTTCGACGAAGCAGATTTGCAAAACTTCCTCGATTAGCTGGCGTAAGATCTGGTTGCGGCGAGCTGTATACAATCGCCGGCGGTTTACCGCTGTTGCCTCTGGACGGCATGAATACGGGTGGCAGCAGGATTGGGTGGGTCGTCACAATCGAGTACTGCGGACGCTGCTGCTGCTGCTGAAGACGCCTGCGATTGGCATTGTTCGATGCAGGGCTCAAACCTCGGAGCAGTCTTCTTCTTCTTCTTGGTCGTCGCTTCGGACGTGGGCGTTCCAGCCACGGCATCGATTCGCGCACAACTCGGACGTAGTCCAGCCATTCGCTCACCTTATTGTACACACACTCAAGGCCTGGCACATTCTTCAGCAAGAGCGACTTGATACTGCGGGGTCTGCGCTTCGCTGCATTGTACAACATCTGCATCGTCTGTAGCTTTTCTTTTTGCCGCAATTGTCTCCTACAAAGAACACAGTCGACACAACATGACGTCAGAAGATCGAATCTGCAGCACACGTGTGGCTCATTGATCAGCAACAGCTTCAGCGGCTCTACACGCACTGTCTCTCTACTTGTGTGGCGCTACTGAACGTAAACCCCGACGCCAATGACCCCATCGTCTTCTGTCCATCTGTTGCATTGCACACACGTTTCAAGCGTTTCAGCCAATCATCAGCGACTACTTTGATCACATACCGGTTTTACCGAACTAGGCTACTGTTTCGTACCCGTGTGGGAGGGCGCGCCCAAGTCGGTCGGCGGATCTCCTCGTAATTTGGTAAACGGCGAAAACGTCACGTGCCGACTGACGTCCAGCGATCGCCGAGCGGACGCCCGCTTTTGCTCTTTCTTCGGTGTACTGCCGGACGGCCGCAAAGGGCTTGCGTACGACGACAGCGTCTTCAGGATCGGCCGCGGCATTGTCGTGGTAGCTGCGACTTTCCTACCGGTAAAGTACCAGCGTACCAGTACCAAAGGCCGTGGAGGTGTCGTGGCTCACGTGATTGGTGGAATGCTGAGCTCATCGTTCATCCAATGAACGGTCGCGACGGATAATGGCTACAGTATCAAGCCACTACAGACCCAAGCGACTTCCAAGTCTTCTGACACAGGAAGGCCAACGCCAAGTAGATGTGTACTCACTCTCCTATGGATATTTCTTGCAAGACTCGAGCACCTCTCAGTAAGCGCAAACAGTTGGTGACAATAGAATAGGATGCAAACACACGAGCGTATCAGTCACAGAGACCTTTTCCTTATCTTTCAAACCGAACTGTTCAGACGCCAGCCATCACGCTGCCGCTAGAACCTCCTTCGTGACCACAGCCAACAAACGCGCCTACAGGCACTGCTTGATGAACTTGTTGATCTCCGCCCCGCGGTTGCCAGCGTCACCGCCCTCGGCAAAGTGCAACAGCTTCTTCGTGTACCCTCCGTTCGGCGACGACAGCTGGAACGGCCACAAAAAGTTGGCAGCCTGCTTGAAGTGCTCACCCACGGTGAAGATCTCGTGAATCAAGTCCTCGATACAAATGATACCGACGTGGCCAAGAGACTTCTCAATCACAGCATTGTCCGTCAACGGGATACGCTGGCCACGGACTTTGCCGAATCCACGCTTGTAAATGAGCTCACGAGTCACCTTCAGGTTCGGGTACCCGTACGTGACGAAAGGCTCGACCAGACGCAGCATGTTGATCGTAGCCTTGTTCAGCTTCACGAACACGCCGTTCTGGATCTGGCGGAGTCGCAGGAGTTGCAAGATCTTGCGAACCTTCGGCGACACGCCAATGATACCGCGGATACGCATCACAAACGCAAACTTGGCCTCAGCAGGCACGAAAAAGTTGCCCGTCGACTTGGCTTGGCGACGCAGGACCACATTCTGCTTCTCGAGCTGCAGTCGTGTCAGGAAATTGCAGTGTTACGACAACGTTGGGAAGGCAGCCAGCAAAACAGACAGACAGACAGAGCTCTTACCTGACGGTACTCCTTGATGTACTTTTCAGCGCTCTTGAAGGCGATCTGACGGACCTTCTTGCGGTGGCTCTTGTCGGCAATCGACTTGGCAGCACGCTTGGCCTTCACCTGCGTGAGCGTGCGACGCTTCTTGAGGATCGACTCGGGGACGAGACTGTTGGTGGATGGCAATCAACAAGAGAGAGAGAGAGGGGGAGAGAGAGAGACAGAGAGACACGCAGTACAAGCGTTAGGACGGGGTGCATGACGCATCGGAGTCGTGAAGCCAGACCTCGGCCTCGGCTCTTCCCGATACACCCGTCATAGTTCGATTTGAGTGGAGTGGCGCAAGAGAGCGCGCCACACACACCACGATCCTCCACGAATGCTGCCGTCTGGAAACGAGCACATTGGGAGACAATGGAGGGACACGAGTGTCCTGTCTCCGTATGTATTTCAAGAGAAGAGCGCAACAGTCGTGCGCTCTACTCTCACGATCCTTCCGTGCGTCGCCTTTGCTCGACAAAAGCAAAGGACAAGAGACGCAGGAGACTATCCATGATGGCCAGTCGTACGAGAGACTCGGGCCGTGGCCGTGGCCGTGGCCTATCGTTCAGACAGCGACGTACACTTTGGGGGACACTTTGGGGGCAGCAACAGTCATGATGCAATCAGTCGATCGATCGATCGGTCGGTCGGTCGGTCGGTCAGTCCTTCGGTTTGAAAAGTGAAGAGCTCTACGCCCATTCACATGTCCAGGACGCATCGATTGAATGGTCGAGACGCGATGCTGTTTGTGATTGGCTGAAATACCACAACATCATCGCGTCGTCGGTCTCTAGGATGCAACCTATACTTTTGATCAACAACCTCTCGCATGACGAGCCCGGGAGAAGCTACACAATGGGGTCCTTGCTCTTGAACGCCGCGCTTCTTGGCGGCGGCTTCGTGCTGGGCCGCGTGCCGCTGCTACCGCTTGCAGCTCAAGCTCTCGATGAGCTCATTGCGCTCTCTGCGCTGCGTAAAGTGCGTCCATAGCATTCGACGGTCGAGAATCGTGTCTTTCCAGGTTCGTTTTGATCTTAGGTGACAAGCTAAACTATCTTTGTAGGTCGTCATGGCCATTCTCGTGACGCTATTGGTGGCGATCTACTTGCTGGGCATGTTACTGCCACTGCAGTGGGTGGCGGTCCAGGTGAGTGATAGCAGATATAGTGGTACTGTTGATGGAGATGTGAGTGGCTGACGAGAAACGTGGCTGTCGATTGTAGGAAGCGCAGAAAGCTGCTGCGCGAGTGGACCAGCCGGAAGCCACGTCGTTTCGACGGGAAGTGCGACGTCGTGGGAGTTTTAGTGTCGAGTACGTGGCAGACATGAAGGCCCATGTGTTTGCGTACTGCTGAGAAGAGCAGTTGCGGGGGGCATAGCAGTTTTTTGGGAGAGAGGAGGGACAGAGGGCATGTGGAAGCGCGTAGAGGAAGAGGACGTTCGTCCTGCAGGACGTCACGTCGTACCAGAGTCACTACAAATAAATTGTGGGGCGGAAGACGGGAGCGATACTGCCCGTCACTGGTGCACTTTGATGCGGTCTTCTTCAAGTGCTTTTTCAATCTTCGTTTATGTTGGTGTATCTGCTTCATGGTCCCGAGATTGTGGTAACTTTCTCGATAAGCTACAGAGCCGCATGCAGTGTCGAGTGTGCTACTATAGATGGACAAAACACGATCGTCTCTTGACAAATTTGAGCATTGCATAGCCCATGTGGGTCGGCTCAGCATAGAACGCTTTGGCAGATGTTTCAGGAGCGTCAGGAGCTACAGGTCTCACTGTCGAATGTAGCTTGGCGGCGCATGTAACTGGATAGCGGCTTGTGACGGGAAGTGCCGAGTCATCCGGACAAGATGCCAAAGCACGATAATCACGAGTGCTTTCGGGTATCAACGCAAGTGCACTGCAACCTTATCAGTGCCCGTCGGAATACACGGTGCATGCTGCGTGCATTGACGTTGCTCCATACGTCACGCTTGACACAGTCAGTAGTGATACGCGCTCGTAAGCAAGGGATTGCTATTCGACTTTGACCGTTCGCACAAGCCAAGTGGTCGTGTACCAACCACTACGTCGCAATACCACACCAAAGGTAATGCAGTCAGTCTACAAGAGCTGACACACGGACGACGGGGCACGTCAGCTTAGCACACACGACACGAGCCTAACTGACAACAAAAACATGACTTTTCAGTATTGTGACTGAACCGAACATTCTCTCTCGCCAAAGTCGTCCACTTCCGAGGCCTTTTCTTTCCATGCAGGCGTCAGCTGTTTGAGGTTACTGAAATAGGTTACGTTTTGCCAACGTGGGGTACACAAGAACGGCGTCGCATCGATGGCCGACCGCCAAGAGGTCCGATCGGTCCATGGACTCGCCACTGCCTCTCCTCTCTCTCTCCTGCAAGCACAGCTCAACCGTTTCGTTCTGTGCCATGCAGGTCCAGTCGACCAAGACCCTGCCTGCAACGCCTTCGCAGGGCTCTCCGTCGTCCACCAGTCCCAGCGATGCGGCGGCGACAACACCGCTGTCCAAGGCATTGAGCCACGCAAACAACAGTGCGGCCACTCTACGGTCGGCAATGGACGCGAGCGAGCAGCTGTCAACGCCGAGACAAGTTGCGGCAATGCTGCACGAAATGGCGCACTCGGACCCGCAATTGGTTCGTTCCTCGTCGTCGTGTGACGACTGGCTGTTGTTGTGGTTGTCTGCCTGTTGTTGTGGTTGTCTGCCTGTTGTGGTTGTCAGTTGCAAACGTCGCTCAGGGCCTTTGGCTGCTGTTGCAGGTGGGACAAGTCGTGGGCGAACCGGACGCAACTGCGCAACAAGTGCTGCGGGAGTACGCCAATCTCTTTGCGTTCCAAGGGGTGAGCTTCGACGTGGCTCTCCGCGTCTACTTGGGCCGATTCGAGCTGCCCCACGAAGCGCAGAAGATCGACCGCATCCTCCAGGCGTTTGCCCGAGCGTACTATATGAGCAATCCAGACAGCTCCGAGTGTCCGTCGGAAGACGCAGCGTACACGTTGGCGTTCTCTGTGCTGCTGCTGAACACCGACGCGCACCACCCGAACTTGGCGCGCAAGTTCAAAATGACGCGAGCCGACTTTGTACGCAACTACCATCGACTGGGCACAGGCGAAAGCGGCTCGGCGAGAGCTGAGGTGCCCGATGTGTATCTCGGGCAGTGCTACGACCTCTTTGTGGTGGACAGCATTCGGCCCATCGAGCAGAAACCGACGGCGCTGTTGCCGGACGAAGTCGAGCTCGAGTTTCCCGAGACAGCGTTAGGGCTGGAGATCGAAACGTCGTTTGATGGTCGGACGGCCGTCGTCAAGAGGTACGCTGGCAACCGACACACATGCAGCAGCAAACGAAGACAGCGGCCGTCAAGCTCAACGTCATCGTCCGCGTCGGGCAGCAGCAGCAGCAGCTTCTTGACTTCCAGTGCCAGTTTGTTCGCCGCTGGAAGCAGCGCCTTGGCCAACCTCTTGGCAAGAATAGACCCGGAGCCCGAGACGTCAATCGAAGGCTGGGTGATCGTAGCAGTCGGCGACGATAGCACCCGTCAGATCGGCTACAACCTGTCGCGCTACTTGCTCAAGACCGCGCCACGACCCGTTCTGATCCGTTTCTGCGAACCCAGCGTCTACTTTGCATCACTCGTCTGAATAGCAGCCGAATCAATCACTCAGTCAGTCAATCACTCATTAGTCACTCAATCTGCCTTGTCGACCGTGGCAAGCGCCGTTTCCCGCTTCCCACCGCCCCCACACGTAACGACCGCACACACACACACACACACACTGCGTCTCTGTCGCACCCCTCGCAGCAACAGCACGAAACGTCTCATGTGGTGTCAACGAAAGCTGTTTCTGGACAATTAGTTCGTGAGCGAGTGGCAAAAGTCGGCGACGCATCACATTGTGCATCAGATTAATGCATCACGTGGTACGAACGATCCGATGGATGAAAAAAAAACGGCAAAAAGAATGCACGTCGTACCAGTTTTCGCGCAAACGATTATACGACGAACGCGTTTGTCGAATTGTCACGTGTGCCGCTGAGCGCGCAGCACATTCACAAGTGCGTCACTCGATCACGTGGTCTGCTGAGAACATTCGCCGATCATGTTGGCTTCTGTCTGTCGTTCGTCACTCACTGCCTTTAATGACTGCATCGTCATCTGGTCCTTTTTCTACTTCACACACAAATACCCAATCAGCCAGTGCGGTCGATGTTACTCACGGCGCTTGCCGACATCGTGGCTGGATTGCTCGCGCTACTTCACACGAGCGTTTCGTTCGTGCGCGCGCGACTGTGACTAGTGACTCGTAGGGTTCCTCCCAACGGCTATGCTCAGATGGCAGCAGCCACTTCTGCACGTTCGAAGTCTCCAGAGCCACTACCGGTCTCGGATAGTTTCGGCAACTCGCCGCGCGCGACCTGATGTGCACCATACAACAATCAAGTCCACCCCGCGCGCACGGCCGATTCGGTCCCGTCGTTTCCCTGTTCTCGCCTGCTCGTCGTCAACGTTGAAGTGACGTGACCCGTCCGACGAGAGCGTCTCCCGCAGCCGCGCGCAGAAACGCCCCCGCGCGCCTCAATCGTCGCGTTCTGTCGAGCCGTCTTCTCCAAGACCGCGTCACTCGCTCATTTGCAGCCATGGGGGTAGCTCTCGCGTGCTGGAACGGCGGCAACGACACGCCCGACGCCTGCAAGACGAGACACGACAACGGCAACCACTGCAACCACCACCACCACATTGGGCGTCCTGCTAAGTACGTTTTATCGGTATTCGTTGCTGTCGTGCGGTTGTTGTATCGTACTAAGTACGATCTGTTCGGCATGTAGCTGGGACACGTTTCTCGTGCCTTTGGCCACGTCGACGACCGCCTCGTCTGGCAGCCGCCTCTTGTCGGCGTTCTACTGCCGCTTGCTGGCGGATTCGAGCGACTGTGCGTTCTATGTGGACACGCGCGGCAAGCGCCTCACGGGGCCCTATCTCGACCGCATCGAGTTGGTCGACAACTACTTTGCGCCGCGTCGGGGCCCGACGGGGGACCGCTGCCTCGTCTCACTACGCACAGCACGCGCGGTCGCGCCGAGCGACGACTGTGCCTCGACGTCGTCGACGCTCACGAGCGAACTCGACTACTGGACGGCGTCTCTCGCCCCGCTCGACCCCACACAGCGACGCCACGGGACTCTGCCGCCCGTGCTCGGGCGCTCTGCGAGCGTCGGGCCGCCCGCGGACGCGCGTGTCAAGATGCACCGCGTCCGTACGAGTCCTCAGCTGCAGGACGACGTGCACTCTGCCTACTCGCAGTCGCCATGGAGCGCCCAGTTTGGCGACTGTTCGGTTTTGTCGCCCCAGCGGATGGCGGCGGGGGCTGTCGCTTCTGCGCGCTGACTCGCTGCAGACGACGCAAAAAGTAGACTGCGTGTGATTGTGCGTTGTATGTCCGGCGGGGCTGCCAACCGACGTTGGTGCGTGGCTGTGCTAAGTACGGTCTAGGTTCGTCGACAGCTGCAAACAAGTTGCTGTGTTTCTTGGGCGTGTGATTGTACGTTCACGAGGGGTTTTATTTCTACGACAGCACGACGAGATTAAAGCACGACGAGATTAAAGCACGACGTAGACGACCTTCTGTACCCCACGCGCCCCACCCCACCTCCTTTTTCAGCACTCGTATCCACTTCCAAGTAGTGTACTCTCAGTCGGCTCGAAAGAGCTTTTTATTCACGCACAAAACAAGCCTACATTAATCCATTTCTTCCTTGATCCACGTACTGATGCCACGCTTGAGGTTACTGTAGTAATATTTGCCAGGTACACTTCGCGACTCCCGCTTGACCCAACCCGGCGGAAGCTTCTCGACTGTCTCAGGGAACTCGCGCTGTTGCTGGGCGCGCTTGACCATCTCTTCGGGGTGGAAGTGACAAATCTCCTTGAACATGAGCTCCTTGAGATCTGACTCGTCGAGATCATCGAGATCAAAACTTTCAAACTTCTCCACGGGGACATTCGTCCGCTCTTCGTCGTAGTACATTGCCAAGTACGGGTGCTGCAGCGCCTCTTCGACGCTGATGCGCTTGTCCACGTCAAACACCAGCATCTTCCATAGCAAGTCCAGCCCTTCCGGGTTCGCGTTCGGGAACATCGTGCTCGTGTCAATGCCAGCGACTGCTTGAGTCCGACTCAGTAGTTGACGGCCCTTCAGCTTGTTCGCTAACGGGTTCTCTTTGAACGAGTGCTCTTCCGGTACGCCTAGCACATTCATGATGAGCTGGAGCTGGTGGACGTACGTCTCACCGGGGAACAGAGGTCTGCGGCTCAACATCTCGGCAAAAATGCACCCTGCTGCCCAAAGATCCACACCTTCGCCATACGCACTGCCCAGCAACAGCTCTGGTGCACGGTACCATCGCGTCACCACGTACTCGGTCATACCCACATCGTCTGCTTCCTTGGAGCGTGCCAGTCCAAGATCGCAGATCTTGAGCTGACAATCCGAGTTGACCAGCAGATTGCTGGGCTTGAGGTCGCGGTGTAGCACACCTGCGCGATGCATGTGGTGCAAGCCACTAAGCATTTGGTACAAAAAGTAACGGATATGGTCATCACGTAATACCTCCTTCGAGTAAATGATACGGTGCAGATCCATTTCCATCAAATCCACTGTCATGTACACGTCACGGAAATCGGTGTACGATGGCGGCGGAATCAAATCCAGTAGACTCAAAATGTTTTCGTGCGCCATGTGTCGAATCAACCGGCACTCGCGCAATATCTGCTTCAGTTGATGCGGGTGCCAAATACAGTCAATGACCTTCTTGATAGCAACGTTGCCGCCCGTCCGCAAATTCGTGGCGGCAATCACGATACCATACGCACCGCGGCCGCATACCTTGATGAGCTGGTAATGACGCGGAATCGTGAACGGAGCACCGCACACCATGAACGTGTGCATGGCAGCGTTTTCCTTACATGCAACAGCGTCTGTCGCAGTGGGCAATGCTACACTGTTCCCCTCGCCTGCGGGAAAATGCTTGTTCGCTGTATCGTCTTCCTCGTCATTGCTGTACCCACCGCTAACGACAGCACCCGCCGATTGCGTGCGGGCCGTATTCTCGGGAGACAGTTTCACGTTTGCCCAGCCGTGACGGCGCACGTGCTCGATTCCAGTAGGCAGTTCGTCCAGCGTCATGCCTTTTTTGAGTGCTGGAGTTGCCGCAGCACCCAACAACGGTAGAGAATGAGCTGCAGGTGTGTCCCATTGCAGCATGTACGATGACGGAGGATTCTTCCGGTCTATCACAACGCTTTGGCTCTTGTTCAGTCGCGGCTGCACGCAGTCATCCTCGTCCAGCTTGGTGCGTCGGCAGGTAATACCGAGCTGGACCTTGCCGCAGTATTCGCCTTTGGCATTGCTGATCGAATACCATTTGCTGTCAGCGGCCATAGCCGCCTCTTCCCGCTTTTTCGTGCGCTCCGTATTGTCAGCAGCCATCAAGTATTTGGCCACATTCACTGTCGCAAAGCCAAGCTGCGACTCGACGCCATTCTTGGAGTGATCAATTACTTCCACCACTAGTGAACATGTGCCAATGACATCGCTGAACGGGAGCTCCAGCACTAAATTCCACACCGGGTGAGTTGGCACATACGATTCGTCACCAGTGTTACGAGGAGTGCCGGTGCTAAATGGGTCGACCACCGGAGTCGAACTGTTGAACGCAGAGTTGTTCATATGACCCACACCAACAGCAGAAGACGCCGCAGAAGCGGCAGAACTGGCTACGGACGTCATGAAGCTGAACTTTCGCGAGAGATTCGGCATCGTGATTCCGCCGATAAGTGTCGAGGAACCCACTAAGGCGGACGTAGACGAACCCGACGTGGACGCACTCAACGCAGAATTGGGCTCTGGCTGCTCGCGGTACCGCAGTCGTACTGTAATGCTCGGTTCCTTGACAATCTTCTTCACCGAAATACCTGCCTTGAGTCCATGGCCTTGCATGACTCGGACCAGCAGTATGCCTTCTAGGCCGTGCTCAGCGTCCACCTCGTTGTACTCTTGAGGAAGCTTAAGCGTCGTCGCTGCACCAGGGACCTTGAAAACCGCACTTGCTGCTACAACGTCACCATTGATCTCAAATCGTGCGAGTCGCCCGTCCGAGTAAAATGTAAACTTATGTATCCAGTTCTGGATGAACTTGCGCGCATCGCGCCGATTCTCGAGCTCCTCTTTGCCTGAAGCAACAGCTATCGAGCCATCGATTGACATGCCGCCGATCTTGAAGTTGGTCCACAGTGTATGTCGAGCAAAGTCGTGCATGAAACTCACGACACCAGCGTGGCCGCGGAACGATCCATGAAATGGCACCGACGGCGGATAGTTCGAGCAGAATATCACATCCTTGTCCAGCAGTCGAAAGAAACGCGTGAATACCTGCTCCGATGGCGGAGGAAGCGTGACGGCCATGTCGCCCTCCGTTCGCCAGATGCCACTGTGTGCCGTATAGAGTACCACCAACATTGCATAGAACTCCTCCATGTCAAGCGGCGCAACAGGAAGCGTAGGAAGCGCCACAATAGCTTCTAGACCAAGCCGCATCCATATGATCTTCTCTACGGCCGTCGGGGCTGTCACCTGCAACGTCTTCTTATCTTCGGTAATGAAAGTGAACCCGTTTGCGCGACTAGACGAGTCCTTCACCCCTGCTAGCACGTACAAATGACTCACACCACTGAAGGCCGGGCTGCTGGAGCTACGCCGAATCATACTAGCGGCAGGGCTGCCTGGTGCAGGCTTGCTCGGATCGCTTGGTGGCTGGATATGGTGCGGCACAAGCGGCTCGTCCCGCGACAACAAGTATGCCTCTTTCGACGCAAACCTTCGCAAAAACTTGCCTTCGAGTACGTAATAGTGTCGCTCCAGCCTCCTCAGCCACTCGCTTCGTCTCGTCAACACGCCTTCCCACTTCACTGCTTCATGATACAATGTTCTCGACGGTGGTCGGAAGCTAGAATCCCGCTCATCCACTCCTAGCGGCGAGTGCACCCCCATCTCTCCATCTAGATTCAGCGACGGTCTGTCTCCGTGCGGCAGCTTCGAATCCATATTCTCATGCGTCGACACCACATTCAGCGCGTCTGCTTCGCCAATGACCTCGCCCGGCTCGTCCGCTGCACCCTGCTCGACGCCACACCCGTTACTTGCAGCAGCCAAAGGGTCCATCAAGCTGCTTGCAGCCGTTGCCGACGACATCCTTTCGCCCAGTGTATTCAGCCGCGGATCGTGGGCCTCGGACAACCGCCTCAGCGACGCATTGTACAGATTCTTTTCCTTCCCGTGCAGCGACAGCTTGGCATCTTCGAGGATCTCCGACGCCCGCTCCGATATCTGTCCCTGTTGTCGCCACATGTTGATCACACCTTCCCGACTCGCGAGCACGACCGTCGTCGCCATGGACGAGCTGTCGTGACTGCGGCGACGGTACGTCACGTCTTTTCCACCGGCAACAGTGGCCACGTCGAGTCCATCAATCATATCCAGTGCAAAATGCGACAGCGAGCTCTCACTGTTGCGCACAATGGGGTCGTAGTGCGGCTCGTCCGGCGGTCCGCCGAGCGTCGCGAGACAGGGCGTGCCATGGTCCGTAGCTGCTGCTGCGGGCGTCGCGGCCGCGTCGGTCACGTCCACTGACGGCGACGGCCGCATCCGCAGCGACGCTCTCGTCCACGCAGCGCTCTCGGACTGCGTCCGCAGGCGCTCCTTCCGCTTCTGGCGCTTCAACTGCGTACAGCGAGTGGGCAGGACGTCCACCACGTCACCCAATGTGCTCGTCGCTTGAAGCTCGCGGTCGATGGGACTGGTGCTCGTGGACGACGTGCGGCTCGCGGGCGCTTTGCACGGCACCGGGTCCTCCCCGTAGCCGTCGAGCTCTTCTGCCGTTGGCGACATGTGGCTCGTGTTCATATCGGCCGCCGCGTCTCGGGCCGTGTGTCGTGTCGGAAGTGGCGCTTGGAGGAGATATTTCTATGAACGGACGAGGTGCGTGTTGCGCGAAGGTACCGAACGCAAAGCAACGCAATGCAACGCGAGACAGGCGGTAGGCTGCTGGCCGGCGTCCTCGACGCGCGCGCGGCGAGCGCAGAAGGAAGAGGCAGACGAAGCGCGTCGACGTACGGACGGACGTGCAGGAGAGGACGGTGTGCTCGACAGGACACGAGCTCTCGCTTGAGAGAGAGAGAGAGAGAGAGCCTATTCGTGCGCGTGGGGGACTGCAAGGATTTCTATTGGCGACGTCGGGCGGGTGGACGGGTTTCTAACCGTTTTAGAAACGCAAAGCACAACGAACGTCAGCAGCTCGCGTCGCGGTCGTCTGTTTGTGCAGCTTAAAACACATGGCACGATCCTGGCAGAGAGGAGACCGACGCTCGGCGTGTCAAGCGTAGCAGCGGCGCAAGCGACCCCGCGCGACAGACGTTCCGCTCTTTTTATGTGCATCCTGCCGCGGTTCGGCCGTCTTTTTATACTTGCGCCAAGATCGGCGGGAAAATCTTCTGCTCGATCATCTCCTCCAGCACCGCGCGCACCTCCTTCGTCTCCAGCTGCGACAAACGTGTCAGTCAGTGTGAGTCGTTATGAGCATCACATGCATGTACTGGTCGGTGCAATTTGCAGTGTTACGCACCGTCGGGTACTCGTATTGGAAGCCCGTCGACTCGATCTTGGAGCCGTCCGCGTAGATGTGATTGTGCTGCAGCAGCTCCTTGTCGATGTAGGGCGTGAGCGGCGTGTTGGTGATACCGTGATCCTGGATACCATTCAGTCCATTGCCAGGCGATGGTCAGAGACGAAAAGATGCGAGTGAGCTACAATGACACGTCATGGACGGAAACGATTGCGTCGACGGGCAGAGCGTACCGCGCATAGATCGGCCCAGGGCTGCATGTGCTTGTCGTTGGCATCGTCCACGACATCGGCAAGTCGCACGCGGGCGAGGTTGGACACCAGCTTGCCGATGAAGCCCGACTTGATGTGGAAGATCACTTCCAGTATAGCGTTGATCTTCGCCTGGGCTGCGTACATTACAGAGGAGTTAGTTGCGAGTCGATGGTGAGCAGAAACGAGGGCAGGGCATGCTGCACTGACTCGTGTCATTTTTGTCAACCAGGTTGTAGATCTCGCCATCGTCTCCAGCAGTCGTGACGTGCCACAACGCTTGGCACACATCCAGCACATGAACCTGCTCAGCAAGCAACGCAGAAGTATGAGACACTGGGACCGGCGTTCAATACAAGCGGCGCAGCAAATCGCACCGTGTTGACACGCATCTCGCTGTCCCACAGCAGCTTCATCTTTTCTTGCAGCTTCACATATCTGAGGCGCCATCGTGCAAAACAAGTCAATAGCGTCATCCAGCTACATATCGTCCGATACCGAGCCACACAACAACACATACGAGGCAGCGCAGACAATCCGAGGCATGAGTCCCATCGAGTCTGCTGATCCATACACCTAGCGCACAAGCAAGCAGCCATATTCGAGAGCGTAAGCAACTGCAGTCACGCATTATCCGTTCATGTGTGTGACATACCGTTGCCAGACGTAAGAACACAGCCTTGAGGTCCGGCAAGCGACGAATCTCCTCTTCAGCCTCGAGTTTGTACTTGGCCTGCAAAGTCCACGGCTGGAGCTCCGCGTCCTCCTTGGCCGGCTGCTTGACCTGCGACTTGTACACGAACGCCGTCGACACTTCAATGTAGCGCTTCACGCCAATCTCTTGCGCTTTCTTGGCTGCCCGCACCAATCACGTCGCTCTTAGCACACATATGGCCACAGCACAGCAACAGCAGCTCCAACACACGGGACAATCGGTAGCCCCGCAGCTGCCCCGTGACACGACCGCAGCTCCACACGTACCGCACTTGATCGATAGATCGCGGCATTTGGAGGCGTAGATGGTCTCAGAGAGTCCGCACTTGGACTCCCCCGCGAGGTTAAACACATAGTCGTAGGGACCAAACTCCGGGTTAAACGCACGGTCCACGTGCGCGTCACGGGTCAGGTCCGCCTGCACAAACGTCACGCGCTCGTCAGCAAACGCCTGTTTGTGCGGGGCACTGCCATGTGGGTACAAACACCAAGCGACGCCCACCACACGTCAGCGTAAAGAGACACAGAGACACAGCGACAGAGAGAGAGAGACACACACACGCAATGTCAGTGTAAAGAGACCGATAGAGAGAGAGAGAGAGAACGACAAAAAGCACGCGGTAGCGACGCACCTGAAGTAGGCGATCTCGGGCATTGTCTTGTCCGCGACACGCACAGCCGCCGCGACATCGTGATCCACCAGGTACTTGACAAAGTTGCGGCCGATCATGCCGGCGCCGCCGAGCACGAGCACGTTCGCGGCCGTCATACTTGTTCACTTGTGGACCGATCGCAGCGATTGGTGCAAATTCCAGCGTATCCACTGACCATCACTCCTGCTTCAGTTTACAAACAGCAACCTTCCGCACACACCCCGCGCGCGCACTCTCTCTGTCTCTGTCTCTGTCTCTGTCTCTGTCTCTGTCTCTCTCTCTCTCTGTCTGTCTCTCTGTGTGTGTCTTTGTGTGTGCACCATGCAGAGACTTCTCGCGCTGGTAGGCTTCGCTGTGACCGTATCGACGCTTCTCTATATGCAGCAAGAGCCCGACCCCCCCGCGCGCGTGGCCGAGCTCATCAGTGGCATGCCCTCGAAGAACGAGTCGCGCTGTGACGTTGCGAATCTGGACACGCTGCGCCACGCGGCGATCGTCTACACGTGGGTGAACGGCACTGAGACGTGCTACAACACGCGTCGCGAGCGCGCTGGACTGCCCCCTGGCGGCTCGTCCCGGGACAAGGAGATGGGCGAGCTCAAGTACTCGCTGCGGTCGCTGCTGAAGTTTGCTCCGTGGCTTGAAGGACCCATTTACATTGTCACGCCCGGTCAGATCCCAGACTGGCTGGATCGGTCGCACCCGCGCGTGCGGGTCGTGGACCAGGACGATCTCTTGCCCAGGGACAAGACGGCGCTGCCGACGTTCGACACGAACGTGATTGAGCAGTACTTGTACAAGATACCGGGCCTCACGGACGTGTTCATTCACATGAACGACGACTACTTGTTCATTAAGCCCGTGACGCCCGACCGGCTGTTCTCGTGCGACGGCGGGCTGCGTGTTTTGACCGAGATCAACCACATTCGCCACGTGGCGGCGCAAAACTCGAATTTGTGGCTCGCCAGTGTGCGCAACACTGTGGTGCTCACGGACAAGACGTACGGTGGCCAGCACGTGTACAACTTTCTGAAGCACGCGCCGTTTGTCTACAGTCGTCGCGCGTTCGAGAACATCCATGCGAAGTTTGGCAAGGAGCTCGATGCGATGCTGTCGCATCAGACGCGACACGCACAGGACCTGAACATGCCACTGCTGCACCAGATTTACATGCTGGAAGAGGGATCCAAGCTGCTGGGTATTCCAGTGGAGCTGAACCCGCTGAGTGAGTGCGACGACTGGCTGCTAGTGCGTCTGAAAGACAAGCAGGAAGAGTCGCTGAATGCGCGGTTCCAAAACGCGCTCGAGAACAAGGGCCCGGAGATCATGCTGGCGCTGAACGATGAGTACAAAAGCCCGGAGACAGCGAAGCTCGTTAGTCGATTCTACGCCCAGCTGCTGCCGGAAAAAGGCATCTGGGAACTGCCCGAAGGTCAGCACGTGAGCGTGGTGAGCAACTGGCACGGCGACGACTGCGTGTACGACCGGGACATCATCCCACTACCCGATTCCGACGTTGCGCCATTGTCGGGAGAGGACAAAGCTGCGAACTGGGTGCCGGCGCTGTCCCGGATCCGCTCGCCTTACGCGCGCGCCTTTGAAGGTCTGACACCGTCATTCGGATGGTACTTGGCCTCGAGCGTCGGCTACGTTATCGGCCTGGTCGTTGCGGCCGTGATTTCCGTATACGTCTTCCGGTTTTCGAGCAAACGTGCTGCTCCAGGGTCACACGCCGCGAAGCACACCTGAGCGACGGACAAGTGGTTGTGCTGCTTTACATTCTGGTTTGTTGTCGCTATGCGTGGCCAGTAGATGAACATACTGGTGAATGCGCGAGCTCTCACATGTGACTGTGGCTGCTCCGTCTTGACCCATTCCTACATACCTGCATCGATCTTCGTACAACTTTGGTGCGGCGGACGTCATAACGCACACATGGAATGGATCAACAAACAGCATGGACATTGCTGCGACATCTATTTTCGCACAGAACGCTGGCAAGTTTGTGCACGTCACTTTGTGCTGTACATGCGCGTTCTAAGCCTACCGACACGCGCCCAGAGCACGTCCATCATGCGCGCGGCGAGCTTGTGGTCCCGCGGTTCGGCCTTTGCCTACTGAAGCCTTCTGCACTTGTTCTGCCATGTTGAGCTGCTTACACCTTGTTGTACGCGCTGTTTGAGCCCGTCGGTGTCTTGTCGCGGCGCAGTACAAGCAAGTAGACGATGTACATGACAATCACTCCGAGACCAAAGGCCATGCCACGCAGTAGCGAGTTGGTAAACGCTACCCACCGCAGCTCGCGGTACGCAAGTACCTGGTACTTTGGTGCCGCTTCCACCCTCCGCGGAGATGGCGACAGGATTGTCGGGTCGACTTCGCATGTGCCAGGCTTGCGCACGGTAAGTGCGTGGGGCTCCGAGCCCGGCTTGCGCTCAAAGCTGCTGGGCTCAGGGAGGAACTTTTTGAAAAACTCCATGGCCGTGTCGGCCACGCGCATGTCCGAGTACTCGTCGTTGAGCGCAACGACTTTGAACGTCGAGGACCCGTCGATGATCTGTCCAAACATCTCCTTGAGCTTGTCAATGTTGTCGTTCTTCATCAGAATCAGCTTGTATCCAGTCATCTCGGACGCGGGAGGCGAGTAGACTGGAATCCCCAGCTCCTCACTGCCTTGCGACACCATGTAGTAATGATGCAACAACGGCATGTTCATGTCCGGCTTGGCACGGAACTTGCTCTTGAGCGTCATGTACAGCGGGCGGTCAAAGATCTGATGCACGCGCTCGAACGCGTGCCGCGAGTACACAAACGGTGCGTGCTTGATAAAATGGCGGTCGGTTTTCCCCCAGCGCAGGTCCATTTCCTGCTGCGTGTGCAGCACCGACGAGATCCAAATGCCTTTCTTGGCCACGGGCGGGACGTGCGAGATCAAGCCATTTTCATGCAAGAGGCGGATGCCGCCGTCGCACGTGAAGAACTCGTGCGGCGTAATGGGTTTCGTGAACAAGTAGTCGTCGTTCACTTGCATGTAAATGTCCGACAGGCCTGGAATCAGGTACAGAAACTGCTCAATCACGTGCGAGTTGAACGTCGGCATAAACTGCTTGGCGTACTCGGGGAAGAGCTCGTCCTGGTCAATCACTTTCACGCGCGGGTTGTTCAAGTCGAGCCACTCGGGGATGTGGCCCGGCGTGACAATGTAAATCTGCCCCACGTGCCACGTCACGTGCTTCTCGAACGACCGGAGCGAGTACTTGAGTTCGCCAATCTCGCGGTCGCGCGAGCCACCGACCGCGCGCTTGCCGCCAATTTTCTCCCGGAGCGCGCGGTAACACGGCTGACTGCCGTTGACCCACGTGTAGACGATCGACATGCGCCGGAGCTGCTCAAAGTTCTTGATCTGGCACTTGCCGGGCCACTGCTGCAGGAGCTCCTGCGTGTTGTACCGCTTGTCTTCGGCGTCCGAGAGCTTGTCGTAGGTCGACGGCGTCGGCAGCTTCGTGAGCACGTACAAGACCAGCAGCAGCGCACTGCAGGCGACGAGCAGCACGTAGCGCAAGTTGCGCTGGTGGCGCAGCGCGAGGCGCACGCGCACGCCGACGGGCGTCTTCATACTACAGCGCGCAGACGGATCTTACGAGACAATGACGACGACAACGACGACGACGTATGTGTATGTGTGTGTATGTTGGTGTGCGGGCGAAAGACTCTTTAAGTTAATGTACCCATGGCCACGGGTTTTGTGTGGGCCACACACGTGGCACGCACCGCGTGCTTTTTCAGAATAGGGGAAGGGCGACAACGAGCGACTAGGGTGTGGGTTTCCGAAGAAGGGGTAGAGGTAGGGGTGATGGTGACGGTTGGGGTTGGGGTTGTAGCTAATTCGTAGCGGTTTGCGCGTAACGTGCGACCGGATTCGGGCCGTCGACGCGTCGCAGTCGGCTGCAACGTCGCGGCGTCGGGGCCGATCCACAGCGATCGTGGCGCGAGGAACGACCGACGACCACTGGACGTGCGTCACGCAGACCCACTGCCTGCCGATCATATCGATGCGCGATGGGGGCACGGCGCCCGATGGGCCGTGTCTGTCGATCCACCGACTCGCATGACGAACGTTATCGCCGTTCGTATCGCCACGTACGGACCAAAAGTGGCGTTTCCAGGTGGCCCGAGCGTAAGGTCCCCGACAACACTGTGGCGAGGCAGTCGACTTTGGCGCACGCACGCACGGACTGCGGCCATTCTCGGGCCCGCCGTCTGGCCGCGAAAGATGGCAGAAAGTTGCGGTCGTCCGTCCGTCTGTCTATGCTTCCGCCGGCCAAATTTTCAGGCGCAGCGTGGGGTTTATGCACGTGCAAAAATTTCTGCAAAGTGTAGTTCCGCTGGGGTGGGCCACTTTGCCGGTCGACCTCTCGCTCGCTCGTTTGTTTGTTCGCCTGGACTGTGGTTGTGGTGTACCGCACACGAACTTGTGCGTCGTCCAGAAACACAGTGTGTATTTTTTAGCGTGTAGCAGCAGCAGCAGCTGCAGTCTCTCTCTCTCTCTCTCTCTCTCTCTCTCTCTCTCCCCCTCTCTCTCTCTCTCTCTCTCTTAGTATCTCTCTTTCAGTATCGCTTGTTGTCTATCTCGCGCGAGCGCTGCCCCAACCGACCCACGCCGTTGGGTGCGTTTCTTTCGATTTCTATTTCTATCGCTGGCGCTATCCCCGCGCGCCATTTCTCCAAGTCCAGTAGTCGCCGTACTGCGTCCAGAGCGCGTTCTCCGTGCGCCGTCCAGCAGCGCCCATCATGGCCGACGAGTGGCCCACTGCCGCGGCCGAGTACAAGATCATTGAGCAGATCGGCCAGGGCGCGTTCGCCAAAGTGTGGAAAGCCTACTGCGTGCCCAAGCGCATCCACGTGGCGATCAAGATCATGGACTTGGAAAAGATCACCACGAGCTTTGAAGACATTCGGGCCGAAGTGCAGACGATGAAGATGACGAACCACCCGAACGTGCTCAAGTGCTACTGCAGCTTCGTGCACAAGGACCAGCTGTGGCTCGTCACGCAGCTCATGAACAAAGGCTCGTGCCTGCACGTGATGAACCTGCTCAAGAAAAAGGGACTGGGCGAAGGCCTCAAAGAGGACTTTGTCGCTGTGATTCTCAACGAGACGCTCAAGGGACTGCTGTACTTTCACGAGAACGGCCAGATCCATCGCGACATCAAGGCGGGCAACATCCTCTTGGATAGCGAAGGCCATGTTGTCATTGCTGACTTTGGCGTCTCGGGGTGGATGATGGAAGGAGGGGATCGACGGAAAAACCGCCAGACGTTCGTCGGCACGCCCTGCTGGATGGCGCCAGAAGTCATGGAGCAAGTGCGCGGCTACGACTACAAGGCGGACATCTGGTCGCTCGGCATCACTGCACTGGAGCTGGCGAAAGGCTATGCGCCTTATGCGCGGTTTCAGCCCATGAAAGTGCTGCTGCTCACTTTGCAGGAGGACCCGCCGTCGCTCCGGACGTACGATGTACGTTGTTGGTGGTGGTGTTGGTGTTGTTGTGTCCATTGGTGGTTGTAGCACCAGAGGTGTTTGTGCTGGTGGGAGAAAGGAGGCTACGGCGAGGGACGAGACTGACGGTTATGCGATGGTATAGGATGATGGCAGCGGCCACCAGTTTGGACGGCACTTTAAAGATGTGGTCAAGCTCTGTTTGCAGAAGGACCCGTCCAAGCGGTAGGCCTCTTTGTTACACGCTGCTAGTGGTTATGGTTCTGTGTGTCGCTCGTGGCTCATCGTGCACTCTGTGGCGTTTCTCCAGTCCTGGCACGTCAGCGCTTTTGAAGCACAGCTTCTTCAAAAAGGCAGGAGGTACGACCTACCTTGCGCGGAACCTCCTGAACAACATCGAAGATATTGGAGAAAGCTGCATGACGGCCGGTATTGCAGACGCGCTGCCCGGGTAAGAAACGAACGACATGGCATAGCTACATGTGTGTGTATCCGTTTGGTTTACCGAGTTTGAATGTCGTTTGGTTTCGCAGCGCTGGACCGCTCTACGCAAAAGGGACGAAGGGACCTCCGGGCTCGGAAGCTGAGGGATCGAAGTACGTGCCGGGCACGACGTGGGTGTTCGACGACGAGGACGACGATACCGCCAAGTTGTCCATGGACGATTTCGCCAGCCAGTTTGATATGGTGACCGGGGGTGAGGAGTTCCGTTCGAAATAGCGCTCGTGGACACATTCAACCTGATACCCTCATGACGAATAGCTCGGGAGTAAGCAAAGTTTTTATCCGCAGACCAGAAGCAAGCAACCGCAGAAACATGATAATTGAGGTCTGTTCTGCTGTCTGTTGCTTGGCGACCTCCTTTTCCATCGGACTGCCGCATGTACTGAAAGAAAAGTGAAGGAGCAGGTTGACGCGCGATAGGGAACTGCTGAACGATGAAATGCATAAAATGCATAGATCGCGAACCCGAACCAACATACGAGCGGCGCTACCAGCACCAGTTTACTCTCACACGCCGCGGAAGATAATATGTGCGGTTTCGGAATAATGATGCTCCCTCCACCGCTTAATCAAACATGTCCAGCCGTGGCATTGTAGTGTGCGACGCCCGGTAGAGGCACACCTGTAGTCGAGCGGGTGTACTCTCTTGACCAAAGCGCACAACTACAGGCGGCACTCGCGGCAGCAGCAGAGACTGGGCGGATCGGATACAGAAGCCCGGCGAACAACGCCAGCAGAAGTGCTGGAACCAGTGACGCCATCGAGACCGCACACTTCGCACCGCTAAAGTAGAATAGCCGGCGCCAGACTTTGCCTTCGCCGTGATAACGCAACAAGCCACCCACTGACTTTCCACTCGTGTCGGCCTTTTCGTCGACAAGACGACTCAAAACAAGACGTTGGTCCCGGGAGATGCAGCTACGATTGGCGCGAGACAGCTCCATGTCCGATAACGCATCCAATGCACGGACAACACTTGACGCTGCAGGTGGAACAACCAAGAACACGAGCAATAGCAGAATGCCTACAGGCAATAGCAGTAGGGACAGCGGTGCACATACCACAGAGTACCGTAGCAGCCCTGACAGACTATGCGATTCCGTCCTTGCGGAGGAGGCAGAAATCGCGAGTCTCTCGTCCGTGCTGCGCGTAACGGAAATGGAAGTTGCCACCAGTGAATCTGCCATATGAATGTTGCCACTCTTCTGCTGCTTCGGGGAGACATACGAACGATAGTCGGATCCAGCTGTCTCCTGCATATCGGCGCTGTCGTCATTCACATCTTTCCGCCCATCAACGTCGGCATGAGGAGGTCCCGAAGAGCCCGGCTTGCAATCATATATCAAGTTCTTCGAATCGGTGTTGATACACGAATCATCATCCATACATGTGAGTTTGACTTCCGGCAGGTTGAGCTTGGATGCCAACAATCGATCGTCGCCCGCGACGCTATTGCTCGGCAGTTTGCTTTCAGCCAGTATACAACTGCTTCGAGCGCTATCGTCGCTGAATGACGCACCCGATAACAATTCGCGCTGACCCAAATGTACCTTGACCTTCTTCTTCTCTGGCAGTTCGTCCGCACGTATCAGCTTGTCGTTGTCGTTTCCACCGACATATGCCGGTGATTCTCCGCTGCTGCACACTTCTCCAGTCTGCTTGTTGCGCTGCCGCAGAAGCGTGCGCGTATTGCCAATCCGAAAGTTGGCCGACTTCGTGTGACCCAACCGCTCGAATGTCGTCCTTTCGCGAGCATAAAATACATCAATCTCAAAGAAGTACAAGAACTCTGCTGCCGTAGAGTCACTACCAGCCGCCGCATCGTCCGATGACACATCCAGATTGGAGCTCTGTACATGGCGCCGTTTCTTCGGAAGCGCAAACTCGAATTTCCATACGTCCGGGTGGAACATCACGTCGAACTGCACACCATCTGCGCCATTCTCAGCGGACGCAAAATGACTGATCACGCCAATTGTACTGACATTCTGCAGCGACTTCATCTCCGATACACTCAACGACTGCTGCTCTGTGAGAGCCTTTTGCCGAGAGAAGGTACTGTTGCAGCGAGCCAATACCGTCAGTCCCGTCTGTATTACCGAGGCACGTACTGCTGCAGGAATCGAAACACGCGCTTTTACAGGAGCATGGCAAACACCCTTGCACCGGTGCTGAAGATCCTCAATACGCACACGGTAATAGTCGCCGTGTTCCGGACAATACGGGAAGCACTGAATGTTCTTGCGGTCATTGCGCCAGTACTTATCCAGGAACTGCGTCTGGATATCGATGACAGTGGATGATGGCGAGTCTGGAGAAGCAGTCTTGCTGTTATTGGCACTTGCGGGCACCGTCAAAAAGGGGTTCAACATTTCAGCACCCTCGAGCTTTACGTCGCTCATGACAACATCGTTTTTCGTTGCGTTGTCGTAATCGAAATCAAGACTGTGAATCTTCTTGAACGGCCGGCTCCGTCCCTCCTTCGCGATAGGATTACGCGCAGGTGCAGTGGGACCTGCGTGCATTTCTCGTTGCACAGCAACCGTGACATCGTTTTCGGACAGGAAGTAACTCGTCAACTCATCCAGCTCATCCACGTCAAAGTCCAACGAGTTTGATGCCGTTGGCCCTGTCAGAACCGTGCCATAGTTGGCAGGCTCGGCCATCTTTTCGATTTCACTACTACTTCGAATGGCCGTGGAGCACATTCTGTTGCTATCGTTAGCACCACGTTCCTCGGCCATAGTCCCGTTCGACGAAGAATGAAACGAAGACGCGTGGTCGATATCCTTGATGATCTGGTCCAAGTTATCGCCCCGTATAAATGAGTCCCCAGCCGAACTGATGACTGCCATGGGCAAACCGTCGCATGTCTTGTCCTGTCCTTGCTGCTGCTGCTCGTCAACCGAAACTGCTCCGACATGGTCCGGCAACAACTTTTCCGCACCACCATACGACTCTGCAAAGGACTGTTCCGCGCCTTCCGGAAAACTAAACTTGAGTGAGCTAGACACATTGCTCGAGCGCCGGCCAAAGAAGGGCGCAGTTTCCACGTTTGCAGAACTCACGTCCAAGCTATGGGTCAGCGCTTCCATCAAATTGAATGTGGCAGGCATACCAGCTGGAGAAGGAGCCATCGGTGGTACCAGAGATAGCGTAGCTGTAGGACTCGTGATCTGCTGTTCCATCGTAAACTCCTTTTTAGGCGATACTGAAGCGGTGTCTGACCAGGGGGATCCTGCGGGGGAGCTTGAAGAGCACACGCACTCGCTCTGAAATTGAGACAGCCCAAGAGGGTTCACAAACCTGTCGCACTTGTGGCAAAAGTTGGCAAACTTGGCGAATTTCTGCGGATAGTTCGTCCCGAGGTACTCGTCGTACGCACGGGCAGCTTCTTCCGGCGTTCTGCACGTATTCGTGATGCGTTTGGCGCTGTACTTGGCACCCCATGATGTCTTGCTCGTCTGCGTCACGCCGCGGTACTTGGAAGTCTAGAAGAACCACAAGTGGTACACCCAGCCATATACACAACACACAGCCAGCAAACGAAAGAAGAGTCAGCTCTGCACCATAACCAGTCTGCAACCAACGACAATAGCATCCGCACCTTGCTCTTCATCGAGCTCGTGGATGTACCGTGCGGCTGCTGCTGGCTGCCCGGAGTGACTGCCATCAGCTCTCGCGTCGTGAGACCCCCCGCTATGTCCACGAGCTCGCTAGTCTTTGCAGTCTGCAAGAACGACATGTCACGACATCGAAATTCATCGGACAGCGTCATGATCGAGTGGTCCGACTCCTCGGAAGTGTATCCACTCGAAGTGCTCAGCGGCGTATTGCTCGGCGTCAGTGGGGGCGCTACAATGAAATCTACACCGACCAATTACACCGCACAAACAGAAAGAAGACGAAAAAGAAGAAGAAGAACCACCAAATGAACGAGTCACCACCACAACAACAATAGGAAGAAAAAGTAGTGATAGGCATCATAATAAATATCATGATAACAGCCATAGCAACGAGAATAATCATTAGATTGGCATGAGCGTAACAACAACACTAACAATTAGCCACAACGACAGCAGCAGAAGGAGCGATAGAACGCGCCATGGAGACGGCCGAACGTGCCTTGCAACAACGTGGTCCCGGGCTCCTCGAGCTCGTGCAGATGCGCGTCCAAGAGGTCGAACTCCTCGCACGTGGGCAGTGGCTGCGTCCCCACCATATGCGTCGTAGGGGTCGAAGTCGACGTCGTGCAGGCAACGGGCGACAGCTCCGTCCGTGCCAATTGACCGCTGATCGGCGATGACAACGAGACGACGGGGCTCGTTTGCTGGTCTGGTGTCGCGTCGCGGAGGTGAGAGGGCACTCGAGTGAGTGTGCACCGAGTAACTGCGAGACTGACCAATTGACCAATTGACCAATTGACCAATGAACTGACTGACTGACTGACTGGTCAGTTGCCTAACCAAATGACTGATTAAGTGACTGGCGAGTGAAAGTGGCAAAGCGGTCGTTCTTCTGGTCGCAATTGAGGGGGAGGAGGGAGAGAGGGGGGAGGGACGACACCAGCTGAACTCTGAGGCATCGATCGAACTTGCGACGCGGGGACTGCAGCAGCGGTATGGGTTGTGGAGCGGCACATGTCGCAGAGTTCGCCCCACGACGTTTTGCGCCGGTCGACAGCAGTGACGCATGCGAGTGGCTCCGTAAGCAGGTGGGGGGTTGGCTGCCTCGTCTGCAAGGGGATTTCGGTGCCAGAGACCAGGCCGCGCCGGCCGTCTGCTTCCAGCCCAAAAGCTGTTGCGGCCTTTTTTTTTACCCCCACAGTGGTTATGGACTAGGGGTGGGGGGCCAAGCGTGTCGGCGAACAGAGGCGCTTGCGGGCAGACAGTCTGCCACTGTTCGTCGGACACAGTCGTGCCGCCTGAAGCGAAGCGACTCGTTCTGACGCTATTTTAGGTGTCCTGCCGGCCACAATCACAACACGTACGGGCGTTCGCTTCGATCAGCCAGAAGCCGTCAGGAAATCTCTTGACGGTGATACGCAATTGCCGCGACCTTCGCACTCGTGTTCCTCGCGGATCCTCCTGCCCTGAAGTTTCGAGACGAGTTGGACTCGGGCGATCCATTCGAGCAGCCAACAACAAACGATGACGGACGGACGGACGGTTGCACCTGTTGTCGTTGGGTCGAGGAGCGCTCGACGCAGTGGCAGTCGCCGCAACAAGTCGCGGCGATCGAAACCCACAGCGATCGATGCACGGACGTCGAGACCTGGTCCATCCGCCCCTGTCTGATTGACTCGGAGAATGCTCGCAGCGAGCCGTGCGTGGAGGAACTCGACGACCACTGCATCGTGATTATGCACGTTGAAGTGCGTAGATGGTGGAGGCGTTCCACGCACCACCCATGTCGTTTTCGCCTGGACTGTCTGCGGTCGCACTGGATACGAGCGGACGCTCACTCCCTCGGTCGAGTGACTCGGATATTGGATAATAAGTATCCGGCTTTTTCCACGCGACGGCATATCGGACACTCGGGCGAAAATGACTAACACGCACGTCGAGACTCGCAACGACCTTCTGCCACTTACTCGGTCGAGTGACTCGGATATTGGATAATAAGTATCTGGCTTTTTCCACGCGACGGCATATCGGATACTCGGGCGAAAATGACTAACACGCACGTCGAGACTCGCAACGACCTTCCGCCACTCACTCGGTCGAGTGACTCGGATATTGGATAATAAGTATCCGGCTTTTTCCACGCGACGGCATATCGGATACTCGGGCGAAAATGACTAACACGCACGTCGAGACTCGCAACGACCTTCCGCCACTCACTGGTAGTCACGAAGTGCGCCACGTCTCCGTCCGCGGCCGCTTTGTCCGCAAGCGCAACTTATCGTACGTCCTGCGGGCGCCCTCTTGTGCACTGTACCTGGTCTGTGGTGCTTTCTTACACGTCGCTGTCGTCTATCGCCTGTCACTTTCGTTCCAGCAAAGGCCTCGTGTTCGGCGACGTCGAGCTGCAGGATGGACGTGCGTCCAGTGCTTTCCAGCTGTCTCCATACCGTCATAACTCGGTGCATAGTGCTCATGTGGTGCCTGATGTGGTGTACTGTTTGTCAGAGCTTCTCGAGGTCATGATACGCGCACAAGCAGGTATCCTGGACCTCGCTGCTATCCGTCAGCTGAACCGGGACGTGCACCTTGGCGACCTGGTTACAGCTCACGGCACGTTGCAGCGTAAACGACACGAGCTGGAAAGCCTTGATGGATGGATGCTCCTGCTCCATTCCATGCACGTGGACGAACTCGGGAGTCTGCGACACGCGGGCACTGTCTTCAGCTACACGGACTCGAGCGCTACGTCGTCTCCCAACTGTGCTGCTGGAAATGGATCGTGGGTGTTGCCGCCTTCGTCAAAGGCGAAGGCAGGCAACAAGTACACAAACATGGTCGTCATCGACGGTTTCAATGCCTGCAAATTCTACTTCTCCTCGTCCGGTGGCGCCAATTGCCTGCGTGGCGAGCAGTGCCATTTTTGGCATGGACAGCCAGAGCATTTCGTGGAGAACCGACGCCGCTGGATGAAAAAGCGTCTCGAACAGCGCGCGAAAGCTGCACATCTTGCTGGTGACAGCGGTGATCCTCACTCGAAGATCGGCAAGGCTCAGCGTAGCCGTATCTTCTGCGACTGGCTTGTAAGCTCTGTCGGCGAGGAGCAGCTTGCCAGCGGAACGGGTGTCATTGATGTTGCTGGCGGTAAAGGCGATATTCCAACCCAGCTGTGGATCCAACGAGGTATCCCAACAACGCTCATTGACCCGGTACGTAACAGGCGGAAAAGACCTACGTGGCTCATTGTGCCGTCCACATAGCTGACTCGTGAATCTTCTGGTGCTTGTGTGTGCTGTAGAGACCTATGAAGCTCGGCAAACACAACCGGAAACTCGTTGCCAAAGCCGAAGCCACAACGGGTCGCAAAATGAGCCCTCAATTGCTGCGCTGCCTGGACGACGAGACACTGAGGCTGCACATCGAGCTGTTCACAGACTGCTCTCTTCTTGTTGGAATGCATCCAGATGAAGCCACCGAGGCCATTGTCGACATTGCTCTAGCACTAGGCAAACCATTTGCTATTGTGCCTTGTTGCGTGATGAGCCGAGTATTTCCACATCGCATTTGCCGTGATGGCACGCCCGTCGACACGTACGAAACGTTCGTGAGATATCTGTTGGAGAAGCATCCATCCGTTCAGAGCGCATTCCTGCCGTTCGCTGGCCGCAACCAAGTGCTATACCTTTTCGACTACGACAAGGGACGAAATACTGGTATCGACGTCGTTGATCCAACAAGCCCGTAAGTGCAGGCTGGTACTCGATTACTCAAGACATCGCTTCATGAATCATTCTGCCTGCGGCTGGCTTGCTAGCGCGATTTAGATCTGCAACTTCTTCTGATTCCGAATAGCATTTCGCGCGTCCAACGTAAGCGGAAGCAGCCGAAGTACGCGGTCGATGGGTCGGTCGCAAACCATGCAACCAGATTTCATACGATGCTGGCGCTTTGCACAGGCGTAGCAACAATACACATGAAGATATAGACCGTGCACAACCCCCGCGTTGCGTGGGCTTGCGTCGCACATCAAGCACATGAGATCGTCGATGTCCTTTTCCTTGAACAGGTGCTCTTTTTTCACTTCACCGATCGGCGACGAAAGCTGATGATCCTGCTCTTTCTTGCCTGCTTTGTCTGGTGCCTGAAGCGGCGAGCCCTTGATTGCCCCCTCCTCTTCATCGTCAGTGGCCTGATCGACATCGTTCCTTCCGCCCGCAACTGCACGTCTCCTCTCCTCTTCCACCTTCTCCATTGCTGTTTCTTCATCGTCTGCACCCTCTTCTTCACTTTCAGCGACAAATGCATCCAGCGTACCTCGACGAGATCCTGACTTCCTCTCCGATGGTGCCCTAGTTGGACTCGAGAGAAAGTCACTAGTCACATTGCGTGCCGTAATCCTCTTCCATACGTTCGACATCACGATACTAACTCGTTTCGAGTCTTCAGCAAATTTGTCCACAACGCTCATCAACCTCTTGTACCGACCAAACTCTCGCGTGAAAAAGTCGGTGCGGTATGGTTGAGCAATTCGTCCCGTCATATCCGCGCACTCCTTGAGCTTAGCATCGACCAAGACGCACCAAAACTGTTTGGCATGCAGCAACTGCCAATACGCTAACGTGCGCTACAAAAGTTGACCATGACACAAGTCTTAGCTTCTGTTACCGCTCTCTGCAAGAAGCAATATAACAACAAGAGATCGTACCGCATGACAAACGCTGCCCATTTCGAAAGCTGTCCGGACAGAAGGTGCGTCCAGCACTGTCTCCTTAAGGCTGGCCATCAACAATCACACAACTGAGCGATCATGCAATGGTACCGCACGCAGAACAATGTATGTGCAAACGTACTGCCGCATCCAATCGTGTCTGTAGAGCTTCGTCGCATCACAAGCCGAGCCAGCAAATTCCACATGGTAGGTAGCAACATGCTGGCGCCGGTTGCAGGCGTCACAGTCTCGTTCCGCAGACAAATGACTAGAACGGAATTGCAAAGCATGCTTCAGTGCATCTACCATGTCTTCAGGCCATGCCACGCCTGACCGGACGGTGTCTCGGCAGGCGCAAAGTTTGCGCTCAATCTACAAGTCGAATGCCAGACAACAAGTGAGTGAACGCTCTGACAAGCCAACAACTGAATCTAGCAAACTCACGCGATCGACGGCCTGGACATAGAGCTGGTGCTTCGCCTTGGATCGTTTGCGACGCATCTTGGTCTCGAAGTCGGGGTCGATAATGCACTCTTCTAGATATTCCAGATAGATACTGAACCATTCGATAATCTCCCGTGAGCGTCCTGCTGCTAGCATGGCTGTGAACTCCTCAGGGTCATCTTCCATCTCGTCGTCCGACGTCTCTACATTGATCACACCTTCCTCATCGTCTTCCATGTACTCAATCTCATCGTCGTTACATATGAAATCGTCCACGTCCTCCCCGCCATCCGCATACACCTTTTCACAATGATCCCGCTCTCGCGGCAAAGACTGCCGACGTATCTTTAGCGGTGGCTCTGCCACCTCCCCTTGTTCAAGCTCTTCCCAGCCACCATCATCATCACCATCATCATCGTCAACGACAACATCATCGTCGTCCTCACCTCGATAATGCGAGCCTGAACGTTCTGGCTCGTCCAGACAGTTGTCCAGCACCGGGTAATCCAGTTTTCTTGTTCTGCCAAGCTTCACTTCCTTTACTAGACGCTTGTGTTGAATCCTCGAGCTGCGTCGAGATGCGGACGATGATGCCCCAGTCACTTCCACTGATTGCTTTGTCTCCAACTTCTGCTGCTCTTTACGAGCACGCTCGGGCGTCTCGTCATTTTTCTGGATCACAACGCGTTCGCCTTTGCACGTGCTACGCTCTCGGCTCGTCCCAGCGCCAGCAGACAGCGGCTCGATGATGCAAAAGCTGTCCCCGCCATCATCAGTCTTGCCCTCCTCTTGTCGCTGACGTCGACTACGATATCCATGAGCCACTGCCGTTGATATCGAGAGCTGCTGCAGGTGCCGACGGGAGCGACGCGTCGGTGTCGGTGTCCGCAGCGTCATGGGCTGCAATGCAACACCTCCTCTGCCCAGCGACAGCTGCTGCTGACGTCGTGGGACAAGCGACAAGCCGGTGGTCCCCTCAGTCTTTTTCCTCTGCTTCTCCGCCTCCCCCAACACTCGATCGTCCATTTTTGCGCCGGCATCGTCGCCCTCTCGCCCTTCTTCTCCATCTTCTTCTTCTTCTTCCTCCTGATCCATCAGAATGTTCGAGCGTCGACGGCGACGGCGTTTGCGCGACTCGGGCGTAATGATACACACGTCGTCGTCGTTGTCGTCTTCGGTCGAGTCGCCATCGATCACCACTTCCTCGTGCTCGGCCATAGTCGTCGGATGCGTGCGGTCACGGGATGCAGGACCGGAATCGGTCTGATTGGTGGAAACGGCTGCACAAACGAGCACAACATTAGCGACTGACGGATTTTCTTCGAATCAACACACCTTTGCGCTGTCTTGTGGGATATGATTGGATGAAACCGTGCGGAGTCGCACGCATGGGATCAACGCGCGACAGCAAAAACACAACAGCACATCCCTTCGTCACGGGTTATCCTGGTTTCTTATCTGGCTTTCGACCAATACTGCTTCTGCTGACTTTGTGTCTGTCCCAACATGGAGTGAGCTCTGCCCTCGGGATACGTTTTACAGCATAGGAAAGAACGTAGTCGTCACGTGGTCAAACGAGCGAAGAGCAGGAGATTGAGCTCGACATGATCTCATGGACCCGCACTTTTGTTCTACACGCGTGACGACAGCACAGTGGTTACTGGTGATTGGGAAGAGCGACGCTACTCGGTGTTTCTGGCGCTATCTTACAGCAATGGGTAGCGTAGAGGTGCCGGGCATGAGTCGATGTCCTCTGGCTGAAGCAACTAATTGGATTCAGACCTTGTCGGTCTGACCGCTTCATCGTGATCACATCGACTCGCTGACCTTACAAAGTCTCGAAGTAGAGCGCATTGGCGCGTCGTACACGCAACGGCTCATGGCCACCCGCATCAGCGAGTGCGCGGATCAATGGAAAACAGATACAGGTCAAACATGTCGACAGAGGTATTCTCAGCGGTTCATAAAGCGTTGCAATGGTAAGCTGACACGACAGGCGAGCAGCTCCGTTTGATCGCTGATGGCACTAATGTGTTTTCGTCCTGAGCTTCGGCTTTGGTGCTTATGTGCAGATGGTAGAGCATTGACTGCTCGACAGTGCTCGAGACTCGCACTCGACCTGAATGTAGCGAGCACAAAGCTGTTACGTCAATTCCGCTGCTCAACTGCTCTGTTAAAACGATTCTACTTGCTCCGCTAATGCTGATTCTTACACTGGTGTGCGTGCCCACTCGCACATTTCATCATGAAACCGACGATCAAAGCACTTTTCCTATCTTTCTTTTTCCGCTCGGATGCAGCCCAGTCGAGTGCCGATCGTTTCGACCTGCCCCGTGAAGTGCGCCTTAGGTTCGCACTCGCCACCCAACCCGCATGGCCAGCAGCAAGCGCCCGCACGCCCGCCGCGACGACGCCGACAATGCCGCCCCGTCAACTGCGCTCACGGCCGCGTCCGCGGCGCAGCTGGTCAAGCGCTCGCGTCTGACCGAGATCGTCGCGGTCGACGCGGCCGTCGTCGCGTCCACGCGCGTGGACGACCGCACGTCGCGGCTCCCGGCGCCCACGATGCTCCTCTCGGGCCACAGCGCCGCCGTCTACTCGCTCAAGTTCAGTCCCTGTGGACAGCACGTGGCGTCGGGTTCGTTCGACCGCAGTCTCCTGCTCTGGCACGTGACTGGCGCGTGCCGGAACTATAACGTACTTAAGGGTCACAAAAACGCGGTCCTCGAAGTGCAGTGGACGTACGACAGCACGCAGCTCGTGTCGGCGTCGGCGGACAAGTCACTGGGCCTCTGGGACGCCGAGAGCGGCGCGCGCGTCAAGAAGTGGACGGGCCACACGTCGGTCGTCAACAGCTGCTGCCCCGTGCCGAGCGGCCCTACGCTCGTTGTGAGCGGCAGCGACGACCGCTCGGTGAAGCTCTGGGACGTGCGGTCGAAGCCCGCGGTCAAGTCGCTCGAGGGCGCGTATCAGGTCACGGCCGTGTGTTTCCTGGCGGACAATGCTCAAGTTGCAGCCGGCGGACTTGACGGCGAGATCCACGTGTGGGACCTCCGCAAAGACGCCGTGGCGACGGTGCTCCAGGGCCACGCCGACGTTGTCACGGGCGTGAGCCTCAGTCCGAACGGCGCCTACTTGCTGTCGAACGCTATGGACTCGACCGTGCGCAAGTGGGACGTCCGGCCGTTCGTCACGGGCGAGCGCCTCAAGACGACGTTCATGGGCGCCAAGCACAGCTTTGACCGCACGCTCATTCGCTGTGGCTGGTCGGCCGACATGCGCTATGTCGCGAGCGGCTCGGCTGATCGCAACGTGTACATTTGGGACGCCGAGACGGGCAACTTGCGGTACCTGTTGCCAGGACACACGGGCAGCGTGAACGAGGTGACGTTCCACCCGACAGAGCCGATCGTGGGCTCGTGCAGCAGCGACAAGACCATTTATCTGGGCGAGCTGGCCGAGCTATAAGAGCTCAACTGACACGACGACGATGACGCGGAGCGCGAGCTGATGGGGCGACAACGGTATGGTAGACGCGCCACATCTACTTAAATTGCACACGGACGTTTAAGTTTACTATCATTGCTGTCGTCTACTCAGAACACGACGCTGGGGGACTGGAGACCAGCAAAGTTTTCCCAGATGAGTGGATAGCCTTCGTCTTCGAGGCGCTGCTTGAGCTCGAGGGCGTGCTCGCTCGACTGTGTCTCGACGACGCACTTCACGGCAACGTGAGAGATACTGGCATGCACCCAGGCCCGTTCGTGGTAAATGTCCTTGACACTCACGCCGAAGTCGCGCAGAAAGCAGGTCAGCTGCGCAATACCGCCAGGACGGTCACTCACGGTCGCCACGAAGCGCACGAGGCGGCCATCAGCAGCGAGACCGCGGTCAATCACTCGACCGAGCACGGGCGTGTCGATGTTGCCGCCTGTAAGCGGCAGCACAACGCGCTTGCCCTGCAGCTCGGGCAACTTGCCGTCAATCAGAGCCGCGAGCGAACACGCGCCTCCGCCTTCCACGACAACCTTTTCTAGCTCCACGAGACGCAGCACGCTCAGGGCGATCGAGCGCTCCGAGACAGTCACGACCTTGTCCACGTACGTGCGCGCAATCTCGAACGCGTTGGCACCGACGCAGGGCACCGCCAGACCGTCTGCGAGCGTCGGCTTTGTCGGCATGTCCACGGGCTTCCCGGCCTTAAGAGCTTCCGAAAAACTCGCACAGTACTCTGGCTCGACACCCTAACGCAACGCACAAGCATCCCACGCACAGCCGTTAGAACGAACGTCGAGCTCCACAGCACGTGTGGCTACTATCGGATGCTCGCGATTCATGCACGCACAACGTACAATCACTTGAACGTTCGGCGACAGCGTCTTGACGGCAAGTGCGATCCCGGCGATCAAGCCGCCACCTCCAATCGGTACGACGATCGCGTCAACGTCCGGTACCTGGTGCAAGATCTCGATGCCCATGGTCCCAGCACCAGCAATGATCTCTGGACGATCGAACCCGTTAATGTACATCATGTCCTGTGCAACAGCAACAACAGCAACAACAACAACACCGTTTATCTCTCGTCAGTGGTCCGTCTCGACCTCTTTTCCATCATCATCATCACGTCCAGCAGACCCCTTCCGGTCGTTGGCTCGCTCCTCTCTCTCTCTCTCTCTCTCTCTCTGGCGTACCTCGTCCCGCACAAACTCGTCGGCTTTTTCCCGAGCTTGAAGAATGTGCTCCCCGTGCAGCACAACGCGCGCGCCAAGTTCCCGACACCGCATGATTTTGGTCAGCGGTGCGACTTTGGGCATCACACACGTCACGGGGATGTTCAGCAGACGGCCGTGGTACGCCAGGGCGAGCGCGTGGTTCCCTGCGGACGCCGCCACAACGCCGTGCTGCTTCTCCGTGTCCGTGAGCTGCAAGAGGGCGTTCCGGGCGCCTCGTTCCTTGAAGCTACCAGTCATCTGGCGATGGTCTTTCTTCAGGTAGAGCTCGACGCCCATGCGCTGCGACAGCAGCGGTGTGTACTCGCAGTGCGTCTGCTGAATGCCCTCGCGGATGCGAAAGGACGCCGTGCTAATGTCTTCGAACGACACGGGCTCGGGCTCGCCCCCTGGAACTATAGCAGACGACGACACCAAAGGAGAAAAAGAAGACAGACATATGAGTCACAACACAGGACGTGTTGGTCGGCGGGGGCCCCAGTGGTGACGTCGCGAACGATTGGCCGACGTGTTGCAACGTGCGACACGCACCTTCGACTTGGGCGGAAAAGGCGCGTGTTGCGTGGGCCACGAACGGGCGGGAGCGAGTGCAAGAGACTGCACGGCGAAGCAGGAGGAGTCGTGTTGCGCGGGACATGGCAAGTTCAAGAGTGAGGCGGACTGAGACTGGGCAGCGTCGTGTACCCTGTCTGACTGGGGTCTAATCACCGGATCAGAGAGGGGCATCCAATACAAGTGGTGCACCCCATCGTTGAACTAGCGACGAGCGGGCGAACACTTGATTATCAGATGGGATGTAGCCATCTGTCTAGCTCACGGATTGACTGGCACGAAACAGACACGTAAGTAAACACGTGCTGCCAGACAGAGGTGGGGTGCGGAACTCGGACGTGCACTTGCTGCACAGGCCACGTCCGGTGGTCACTTTAGATTACTTCGACCTACTCACAGGTACTTCTTCACGTGCGTTGCTAACGCCTGCTCTTCCATTGAGTCACCCAACGCTGCACTCTCGCCTCCAAAGTCCGACGGAATGTTCCTGATGTCAATCAATTTCTCCAGCTCGCGGAGAATGGCAGAGCCCCCTTTGAGCATGTGGACCTACCGTTGCACGCGCACACACACACAAATGAGATCATTGCGTGTCCTCTGGTGGCAACCAACGCCACGCAGCTACGCACCTTTTCGCGTGTTACAGGGTCGATCACCGGCTTCACGATGCGCCAAACCATGTTGAACCAGCCAGGGATGTTGATGATTAGAATGTGGGCACTACGCTCGGGGTAATGGGCACCCGTGAACGCAGACGCGCGCTTGATAAAGTCCAGCACCTCTCCGCCGAGGTCGTACATGCCGATACCCGTCACATCCAGCACCGTGATCGAGCGACCTGCGTCGTCTGGCTCGACCACGCGCCAGAGGTACTCTGTCACGTACGTATAATGACGCAGCAGATCATCCATCGAGAGTCCTTCACGCTTGAGTGCTGCGAGATCGATTTTTCCTGGCCGTTCATAGTATACGGGTAGACCCTCGCGGCTCCTGCCGTGGAAATACTGGGGGTAATACTTTTTGATAATTTCAAAGTTTGGATGCGGCCTCACCAAGATGTCGTCGATGCCGCTGCTCTTGCGCCACTCCAGCGTAGCCAGGTACCTTGCTCGGCCCTTTGCGACATCGCCCTTTTCAGCGGCAATAAAGCGAGGTGAAAACGCGATCGGTCCACCACTGATTGCTTTCACTTCAGTCTCCGAAGGGTCACTTGCAATCGCTACAGATGACGCCGTGTCGGGCAGTGCGATCTCGCCAAATTGATCTACTTCTTTCACTTCGACTTTGTTGATCGTCAAGTAGTATACGAGTTCATTTTCCACTGTAGACACAGCTTTTCGAGACCCGCAAATCGGTAGCAAAACGTAGCTCAAGCGCTTGCGGCTCTGGCCATCCGATAAACTACGAAATCCGCGTACAACATGTCAGTCTTGAGCGCGTACAACACTAAGCATCAATCGAGAGCCTACCAAATGACGAACTGCGCGATTTGCGAGACAGAGAGGACAAAGCCGAGCACGATCGTGATCTTCATTAGCCCGACAAAAGGTGCCGCGCAGTAAGAAGACACCAAACAGCATATCAGGAAGAGTCCGCCTAACATGCCGGGAAAAGTCACAGTGAACGTCGATGGTAGCGACGACATCACTGGCTGGGGGCTCGACTCTCGTCGTGCAATAGGTACTGGGGGGGGCCGTACGCATCGGAAAGAAACTGCACACAGCACAACAGGTCAAGCGACGTATGTGCTTGCCAATACAGTACAATATAGAACGGTACAATACGCACCCGATACTCGGGACATCGACATGGTCTGAGATCGCGGTAATTGACTGCGTACTGGAGTCGTCAGGTCAAGCTGCTTGGTGCTTGTAAGTAGACTTTCAATATCGTTTCCCAGCATGTACCGCGAAACGCGGATCTCTTCACCGTCACTCAGCATGATAACACACACGTCCTTTTGCTCGAATACACCCAGCTGCAGTTCCGTACAAAGCTCAATATTTCGCTTGACTAGCCGTTCCATCGAGTCCGATACGCTCGACTGTCCAACGATCATACTAACGACAAGCACGGAAGGTATCGGACGCTAACAACGGTGGTGCACCGACAACGTCAGTAATCAGATTGCACTTTGTGTCGCAAGTCATTCGCAGGCACTTACCGTAACGGGCGTCGTCGCCGTTTCCATCTTCGTAGGTGATTCCGCCACTACTTCTTCGATCTCTTCGTCGTTGCTGCAGCTACAACATCGCATCTGTCAGGACCCATCGCCCCCTCCCCCACTTCATCAACCGACAGCTCCGATCACATACCCGGAAGTCGCTGAAACAAACATCTGCATAGTCTCTGCTGTCCATCGTGGCGCAAAGTCGACGCTTTTCGCCGTATGCACGGCATTGTTGATAATGCTGACCCAGCTGCTAGCATACTCGAGCGAGTCCGCGCGCAGAAACAGTAACAGCGTCTTTCGTTTCTGCACCAATGAACAACCAACACAGCAACAAAGCAACAAAACACAACACACAATACACTCAGTATTCTGCACTTGCACACTGAGCGCCATCGACGAGAGCTCGTACCGACAGTACGGCAATGTAATACGACACGCGTCCAGGCTCAACAGCACCAGCAGGAGCGTCAGTCGGCAGCACGACCTTCGAGTACGAAATGTCGGCCAGCAGTACGTGGCCGCGCTCTTTGCCAAAGAGCTCCGCCTCCTCTGTCTTGCGGTAGTAGTGCACACTGCGCGTGGACAGCACAAAGAGACGCTTGGTCCAGCCACCCCGTACAGCGCCGTCCCGTCGCTTGTCCAGCGCTCCCGAGGCTAGGATGCCCAGCTGGGAACCGGGGAACAGTCCAGCCAGCGACCCGATCTGATCTGTCTGCAGCAACGGCGCAGAGAACGCACTGGGCACGGAGCTCACGTGGCTGAGGCGGGGCGATATGCTGTCGCCCGAGGACGTGGTGGACGGCGGCGCCGAGAGCATTGCGGGCCGAGAAGATGTCACGGAGATGGACATGCACTGGGTCGTCGTCTTCTTCTTCTTGTTGTTGTGCGGTCCGTACCACGCGCTGCAAGGGCACAACGACAACAACAACAGGCGCAGCAGCAGCAGCCGGTGGAGGAACCACTGCGATGTCGACGAGACCGGCACTATTGACCGAGCGGGTCGGAGGTGGTCAGTAAAGTGAAGGGGATGTTTGTCGCGGTCGGTTGATACCGGTTTGTCGTTTTGGCTGCGGTGGACTGTACCGTTTCGCTGTCTCGATACCGAAAAGCGACGCGATAGAAACGCTGCGGCGATTGCAGTCGACCATTTCCGCTCGTTTTCCGCTGCTATTGTTGCTGCGGCTGGTGGTGGTGGTGGTCGTTTCTATTGGTCTGAAAAATAGCGTGCGCTATTTCGATGTGGATGTGCTGCTGGTTATCGCGTTTGTATCGTTGCGCAGCGTCTGCTGCAGCGCCCTCTGGCTACTTACACAAAACAGCCGGGAAATCTCCCGCGCCTCTCGAAGGATGGAAAAGCCTTTCCCAACGGCAGACTCTGATTGGTCGACACGTGCGCGCAACCCGACATCGAAGAAGGAAAATCAGATTCGAGAGGGTTGACGACCGCGCCCTCGTTTCTCGTGCTCATTTTCGAACTGGCGCCGTCGATAGAAAGAAAGAAAGAAAGAAAGTGGAGCAACCGCATCAGCGCGTCTTCCCCCACCCGCACGACCACTCGGACCACTAACACAGCGACCGCCCGACTTACCGGAGCAGCCACAATGGACGCAAAGCAAACGGCACTCAAGATCAAGTACAAGGGCGAGCTGCATCGTCTGCGCGTGGACCTCACGTCGTTTTCGCTCGAGGCGCTGACGGCGCTGTTCGCCGAGACGTTCAACTTGGCGCCTGGCAGCTTTGTCGTGCAGTACACGGACGCCGAGGGCGACTGTCTGAATGTGACGTCGCAAGCCGAGTACGAGGAGGCGTGTCGCGTGCTGTCGATGGACGGAGCGAGTGCGACGTCGGTGCGCTTTGAGGCGGTGAGTCGCGCGGCTGTGGCGTTCCAGGAGAACGTAGCGGCCCCGATCCTCAAGGCCATTGAGAAGCTGGTGGAGACGCTGAATGTGGCCATGGACAAGGTGAAGCACGAGGAGTGGGCCGACAAGGCGCAGCAGACGGCGCAGACGGGGCTGGACCAGACGAACGAGGCGCTCAAGGCCGTGGTGCACGACGCGCGCGAGACGCTGCACGCGGCGCGCCTGAGCCTTCAGGAGATCCCGTTTGACCAGCTGATGAAGGAGACGACGGACGGCCTCAAGTGCGCGGCCGAGGGCATTGGTGAGTTTGCGAAGGAGGTGGTGGACGAGTTGAAGAATATGAAGGTGGCGCCGGCCCAGGCGGAAGTGGCTCCCGTCCCGGAGGCACCTCAGCCGACGGCCGAGACTGTGGCCGTGGAGTCGGTGGACGCCCCTGCAGCTGTGGCGAGCGACAGCGAGTGGGAGCAGGTGACGGAGCAGGACCAGACGTCGGTTGCCGTGGAAGAGATCCCGGTCGTTGTTGAGCCGGTCGTAGTGGAGCCGGTGGTTGTTGCCGAGCCGGTCGTTGTTGCTGCGCCGGTCGTTGTGGAGCCAGTGACTACTGCGCCAACGGAGGACGAGATCAAGTGGTCGGAGGAGCTGTTTATGGTGCGCAACATCTTTCCTGGCGTGGAGACGAGCGCCGTTGTCAGCCGTCTGGAGCAGTGCAACGGCAACGTGCTGGTGGTGCTGAACGCGTTGATGGAGGAGATGTAGGCGACTTGCGCGAAGAAGGACGTTGTCTTTTTCGACGTAGAGAGAGGTAACGAAGCGTGAGATTGTGCTCTAGTGCAAAGAGTGGGCCGTCGGCGGACGACTGTTTGCCGACGAGCGTAGCTGTTGGAATCGCAGAAAAAGGAACTAGACGCAACCTGATTGTATACGATAAAAAGTGTGTTGTGCCGGAACGTTGTGCGTGTGACAAGCGCCAGTTTGGTGTCAGTCAGTGTCTGTCCACCACGAGGGAGCGAGCGATTCGTTGAAGAAGACGGGAAGGGCGCACCCGAATGTCGTGGCAGCGAAGAGACCAGCGGAGTCAGCACTCTGACTACGGCGTCGATTACGTCCGTCGCTTGACGACGAGCGATTGTCGTCGTTGGTGACACGCCGCTGCCATCATCTTTGGTCCGAGTATTTCGCGGAAAACTCATTCGCGCCAGTTGGAGCCACAGACCGCTCGATCGTACCGGCAGGTGATCACGCGGGTGCATTGACGTTGCGGGTGTCTCGAGTAGCGACTGAACTGAAGTCGATCGCACGTAGCGTTGATGGGTGCAACGCATCACCCAGTAAGACGTCGACATGTTTGTGTACGGCGTGTCCAACTTCCATCAACTGCCTCCACGCGCCCCTTCTGCGACTTGGCCCGTGCCAGAGCTTCCGTCGACGCGTGAGAACAGAAGCTGCCACCGTTTCGCCGTCGCAGTGACGTCGGTGTCGCAGTGCTCTGGTACTTCCGAAACTTGCGCGAAACTCTGTTGTCATCGCCGCCTTTTTGGAAGTAGACGAAGGAGATACATGCGATGTAGCGGGTTTTCGTCAGGCGGCTTTGACACGTCCGTCGCACTGATACGTTCCTCATGCCGCACTGTCGTATCTCGATGCACAGCCGCTGTGCAGCTGTTGGACCCTTATGTGCGGAAATGAAACAGCAAGAACCTGTGGACGATGATGTACGTAGCCCAGCTACCACGTAGATCAAGCGCTCCTGCTCGAACATGCTTGCGCTTAGGCTCCATGAAGACTGCTGATTAACGAGTGCAGCTCGTTTCTTGCTGCAAACGCTGCATCGACATGTCCCCGTACTTGCGTTACAAGCGCATATTCGATTCATCTTACCGACGGTAGGCGGTCCGCGGTTCAAAGGTCTTAGTCGATGACCATCTGCACGTTTATCCTGTCGAAAGGTCGTGAACATGTCGCTTGCAAACTTCGCTCCATTGCGCTCGCTAAGGTCCAGAATGGCTCGACTGACAGAGCATGCGAAGCACGTGTACCACAAGCAACTTGGCCGTGCAGCAACAGGACGAACGACAGTATGCGAACCATGACTACTCACTGACGCAACCACAATGTCCGCTCACTTCACATCGACCGCCATCCACAACTAGACATGACTTGCCACTTTGTGCCGGAGCTTCTGCATCACGAAAGCGCTTCCCCTCCAACCTGTCTCAAAGCAATTTGTTCTTCGTTGAACACTGTAATGGTGGCATACATTGCAGTCTTACATTTCAACTTGACTGTGGACGGTCGAAAGGTGTTGTGGATCCACCGACATTGACGTAAGCTCATCCTCCAAGATTCTACGATTGGACACGTCCTTGCTTGCGAGCAAATACACATCGAGCACTTTCACTTCTAGCGATCCAGTCATCCGCCAGTGCCTGCAGCATTGCACATCGAAGCGTCTCGCCGGAGACGTGGTCAAGATGGCGCACGGAAATGCGCGCATACATGTAGCCAGTGATACGTGCTGATGTCGGGGTGTCCAGTAGAGCGCCAGAAAATTCGTGTGTGCATTTGGCCAGCTCCGCTCATTGTCAGCATAGATGCTCAGGATGAGCAGCTGACTAACTGCAAGTAGCAGCGGGTATGAAGTCGTGAAATCCCATCAGAGATGGAAGGCGTTAAAAAGAGACACCTCGTATCTGGCTGAATACAAATTGTACGCTGGCAGGCAGTGCAAATTAGTCTGTGGACGAGGCCGTTCTGGAATGTTTTGCGCATTGTAAACGTGTCAGCGGCAAAGGCTGCAGATGCAATGAGATAGCTGCTTTGCGGCCGTCAAGCCAATGAAGAGGCCCGTGGCGGCGAGCCGAAACGTGTCTAACACGAGCGTGTGAGCAAAGTGTGTATATCATGCGATCTCACTTATTACAAAGGCGTCCACACCTCCGTCCTACTGGATTGTTAGAGCGGTGAGATTTTGGAATCGCCTTTGCTTTAGCACAGCGACCTGCAACATTGGTCAGAATTCGGTTGTGTACAACACTGACTTCTTGTGCGGCCAAGATGCATGCCGAGTAAGAATTGCGACCATCACACTCGCTCATAGAACATTCGCACGCTTTATACGTCTCATATGATCATTACATGGCCACCTGACCACCAAGTGGCAATAATCTTCACTATGAGATGGTGCCAGCTTACCAATAGGATCGTAGTCTCTGAGCCAGTGTTATTAAGAATGACGTCATACTTGTCATCCTCTTCGATCATAAGGGACCAGCGGTCTTACTGCATCAATTTGTATACGTACAGCATAACCCCAAGACATATGTCTCAACTATTGCGGAGGGGGGGCGCGTTAATCATTTCCAACTGAAATACTACCTATGTCCAACTCAATCTCCAGCTACACAAATACATATAATCAGTTGTTTTTTGGTCGTAATTTGTGTTCGTCTTGACAGATGATGGCTAAACGACAGCGGTACATAGCACCGCGTCTTGCGATCAATACAAACGTATCATACATTTAAAGGCGACAGTACTCCCCCCCACACCATCGCTAAACATCACGCCTTAGCGTTTGGAAATATACATCAAGAAATCCAAGCCAAAGTACTGCACTGACGTACGACAAGTTCGAACCAAGGTGCTGCACTACGTAAGACAGGTTCGGGCCATGGAGCTGCACTGACGTAATACAGATTCGAGCTAGGTACGTGCTGAAAGCTTACTGTGTACCTTCATTTGTTCCTATCGCGAGTTATAAAGCCACTGATTTCAGATTTCTAGATGTAGAACCGTCAGCAAGACAAAGACTGCTCGATTACGTATCCCCAGAAGTCCGAGGTTGATGGCAACATGCGACCTGACGTGTCGAATATACGTAGAAAGTCGATACTATGTGTGGTCACTACTGAAGAGAAGGACAGTAGCAAATCTGAAGGGCATGGTAGGAAATTAGGTCAGACTCAAGAATTATTTACGTTGCTCATGGTAACGACAGCAAGTCGAGTCTAACTATTTGGAGAGTGAAGTGCAAGTTTTCTTCGACTCCGATCAAGCGATTATTGCAGATACACCTCATTTATCTGATACGGAGTCAGAGAGGAAAGCGGAACCGGACACGTTGGCCTCCCATGAATCGCCTTCCAAAATGCACGAAAGAGTGGCCGACAAGCTGCACGACTATTTTGAAGAACACAGTTTTGTAAGTCGCGACGCTGCTTTTGAAGCTCTTATCGGGGAATTTGGTCATAGAAGCTTCTTGCCTAAGATTAAGAAGCGACATAATCAGAACAGAGCGGCAGATGTAGTCAGCAACCGGACAGGAAAGTTGTTTCGAAAGACTTGGTTTATCATCTGTCGCAATGCTAGATCCGGCAGCAAGGATCGCGTCAATAAAAGAAACACCCGGAGTCGTTCAACAGGTTGCAAATGGTCTTGCCGTATCGGCCTGTAGGGTATCGCTTACCAGATTACCGTGGATGGACTGCACAATTACCCCCAGCAGATAATATATGCCATTATCCCAGTGCTCGTCACGCTACCATGGAACAGAACGCTTTCGTAATGGATATTAAAATACCGGACAAGTACCTCATCGATACTAGAGAACCTCGAGGCCAAGTATGATGGAGGGTGCAGACTGATAGCAAGGGACATCGTGAATATGCGTCAAACGTATCGTCAAACGCAGAGATGTATAATGCCTGAAATTAAGGCTCTGGTACGAGATCTTCATGATGATGGTGCTATATTCAAGACAAAAATTTCGTTGGAGTCTCATATTACTCACTTCCTTGTAATTCCGAAAGCATCTCTCAGCTGCTTATGAAGAACGCCGCGCCGCCGTGGCACAAATTGACGAAACATACCGAACGAAAAAATATGGAGCAGGTATGCTTCATGTGATTTTATCAACCAGTACAAATATTACGTACACATTGGCACTTTTTTCTGCAGAGCGCAACACAAGTGAAATTGACATGGATACTCGAGTCTCTATTGATACATAGCAATATAATTAATCCCGGTGTAATTATTATCGATGCTGATCTAGTCTTGATGAATGCTATTGGTCCAGTGTTTTTAGGAGCCCACCACCAACTTTGTTTTTGGCATATTCAAAGCAATATTAAGGCCCGCCACCCAAGAGATTTTTCTTCAATAGAGGTAGAGGGGCATCCAGTGGTTGTTTGCTGTGTTCTTGAAGATGTGGTCGAGTTTAGTCTTGGATATAAACATCAAGATCAATTTGAAGAAGTGTGGCGTGATATAAGAGGCCAGGGGCAAATTCCGAGAGTGTGTCATGAACACATTGAACAAAGCATGTTATGCCCCATTAAATGATTAGTTTTGTGCTGCTTGGCTGTTGGGAGTCAAGCATTTTGAGCAGATTTACTCATCCAAAGTTCAAAGTGCAAATGCAGCATTTAAAAAGACATTGGGAACTTCACAAATGAGTTTCTTCTCCGTTTATCCTTTCATGAAGCTTGTCTGCAAAAAATACAACACGATTGCGTCAAATTTGCGTGATTGCGGGACAAAGCATTTCTTCCTACTGTTCAAGAACATATGTTTGTGGATGTTTACAAGAAGGTATATGCCTACGCGATCGGTATCATGTTGAAGCAGCTCGGCCTCGCCAAGTCAGTACGATTATTACCTCTTGAGTGTGATGTTCAAGGGTGCCCCGACTTTTGTATGAGCAACTTTAATCTTCCTTATCAGCGTGATTTCCTCTGCATTTTAATTACCGATGGACCGGATGCTAGGTCAAATTAAGCCAATACCCAGGCCCATTGGTATCTCGACAAAGCTTCTGTGCCTGTGAGTAATACTTCGGATGCAAGAACATAAGAGCTGTCACAAAACGAAAAAATCCTCCAACCAGGGTCTTGATAGCCGAAGAGAGAAGCAACAAGCGACAAAGTCGATGCAGTTTATGTCGTGAGTACGGCCATAACAAATGCCGCTGCGCTCAACGACATATTGCAGCAAACAATCATGCACGGCAACAGGTGTCACAGGTAGGTTAGTTTGGCATTCATAACGTACTTGCCGAATTTATTTGTAGCCATAATGTTCAACAGGCCACTCAAGTTCTACCTTTCAACGCCAGTTATGATGGTTTTCTGCCAAAGGTGTCGAGTGTCAATGATTCTATGTCGTGTACTGGACAAGTGTGTCAAACAACAGCTATAATGAGTTATAAAGGATTGTTTCAAGTGTCTGGAGGACAAGTCTAGTAATATTTACAATTTAAATATGATCCGGGAAGAGACCCCCCGAGAAGACAATGCTACAATCAGTTGTATTGTGGACAGACTCCACCTATTCCGGTGGATGACCGAAATGTCACGGTGCAGGATACTATGGGCTACCAGAAAGCATCGAACTAAGTTCGGCATCTATCTTGTCCAAGTGAATATTCCGCACCCAATCAAGTACATATCCAATATCCTTCCGGCCACTCCAAATACGATTAAGCTCACGGATATCGACTATATTTAAAGCTAGAGCTTGTATGATGGGTGCTTATAAGATGAGGTGGTGCTACTTTTATGGTTTCAAGGCAATTTTCGGCACGCCCCATCACTTATAGTTAGCGCACTAGATCTATACATGTTCTTCTTGCTTACATCACTTTCTTCAACGTTGACAGCTATTATAGAAATACCAACAGCTCAACAATCAATGCTCTGACATCACACGAATAATTGTTTTGAATGTCTTTCAATCACGCCGTTTTGCTGTGTCATAAGCATGCCAATTTCTGTACGCATCTACTTGTTTGTTGCAATAATCAATAATGAGGATGCCACGTATGTCCTTGAGCTAATTTATAATAAATGTAATTTTGCACTTCGTATAGGAAGAATTAAATAATCGTCTATAAAATTTTACATGCACGAGATGCGTTTACAGTTTTAAGACAAGGTATGAGCACGTATCTGATCTCGGTATAAGTTTAATATCATTTTGAATCTTATTTGCAATAGCCTCGACACGCGTGATCCGGACCCCGCCTAATGTTGTTGTTGCAGTTCACTGAGTGCGTTCCGCGGTGCCTTCGTCTGCCGAAGCTCGAGCTATCAGTATCCATATACGCTCGAGGCTGGACAATTCATTTAACGAACAAGTGACTCTGTAATAAGAATTTACATGCACCGAGAAACTGTTAGATATTAGTAGACAGCTGCGATTATAACAGTGACTTCGTCAACTTAGCATCTCCTGGTTGTACACATTTTCGCCAGTCCACTGCATATCATTGACCCCAGGGTGCTTGTTTCCATAAAAATACAAAGAATAGGTACACTTCTGTACCTTTGCAATCTAGCACTCATCATGACGTAGGCTCATCAGCAGCTTGAGCGCGACGGCGTTCCATTGCTATTTTCCCAGTCATCCTGTCAAACACTATACAGATATGCCCAACATTAGTGTGTAGCTGCATATTTTCACCGTTTGTAGAGATATGCGCGTCTGAAAAGAATCACAAGACTGACATGCTGAGCGAAACAGACTATCCCTATCCTTAAATTATTGTCCTGTGATCGCCTTCTAGATCCTAGCGTTTCCCACTGACCCCTGTACATCAACGAAACCGGTGACGCAGTAGTGTGCAAAACAAAAAGGATTTAAATCTTGTTCTGCCAGCATGTGTGCTCATCCGCGAAAGAGCTCGTCAACTCTAAACATATCGCCCTGAAGCTGTAAAATAATTGATTAGCTACGTGTCAGAGCCAGATTTAGTATGCAGTAGGGGATCAAGGTCCTACCTTATCCCGATGGTTCGTTTTAGTAGTTTCATGTACATTCATAGGAATGCAGTTGTAGCGGGAGGTGGCACATTACATGCAAGGCTCGGCTGTTTGGGGGCTAGTTCGCCTCCTATTAAATCATCGGGTACCCGGACAGGGCCATGATTTCCCCCAAAAGCTAACCTGAGTTCATTGAGCTTCTCTTAGCGTATAATTCGGTGCTAATCCGCTGTCGTTATGCCATCTGTCAAGACGAATACAAATTACGACTGAAAAACAACTGATTATATTTATTTATGTAGCTGGAGATAGAGTTGAACATACGTAGTCTTTAAGTTGGATATTTGTAACGCGTCCCTTGCGTAGAAGCAAAATCGCTTGTGTAGACAGCTTTTAGTGTCCTCGTATCTTAATCTCACAATTATATGTTCCAGGAGTAGTCGCTAACGATTTTGCAGGGTCAAAGAATATGAGCCCTCAGCGTTATCTTCGCAAGGTAGAATATGATTTACGTCTGTTTGCTGTTTTCTTTATCAAAAGGCGTTTACAATCGTTTACATTATTTATTTAGCTCGCGCTATTCAAAACGCACCGTAATTTTTGTCGAAGACATCCACGCTCAATTAAAATGAACCTACGGTCATCGAGCGACTAGCTTCGTACAAAGCTGCATAATCTTAACATAGCCAACTACAGCACAAACATATACCGCTTTAGATCACGTTGATCTTTAACGTTATAAAGTCCACTTTATCATCAAATGTGGCAACGCCAAAAGGTCTTGTATTGGGATCTATATTCGTCAAGAAAACTTCAAATTTTCCTTGCGCTGTTATATTATATTAGTAGAATACACTGAGCAAGCGAAGGCTAGTGATGTATTTTCACTTGTTCAGTATAGATAAACGAGCGAGGGAAAGTACATGTTATGGCTTTGTATTCAATTTCCGACAAAGCTTGTTCCATCTGAACCACTTGTCACTTTGATATCAAAGGCGCTCATCATCTAACGCAGGGGTAGGAGCTCTGGACCGCCTTTTCCCTCTAGTTTAGTATTATGGATAGAAATATGGTTGACACCAGCCTAACTCAAACTAAATTTTATTCTACTTTTCCACGGATACTAACGGATTCGGTAACTACAATTCTGGATGAAAAAATGTCTAAACTGGAACATACGCAATACCCTTGATGTTGACAGCATCCTATCGTCAATAGGATTGCACACGATACGACATTTGAGGTATCTTGTGCCCTCAGCGAAAGGTTTATGTCAAGTTTACCTGCCCCAACTGCAGCAGACCAGCTCGAGCTATGTTTGTGACATCTGGGGGATCAAATTCTTATCTGAACTGCGTCGTCAGCTTTTGCAGGACCCATAAGCGTATGGGTCGTGAAGCGTGAGCATGAGACCTAGGCTCTATCACACAATAATAGAATGGGCATGCCAAACTTCCCCTTCGTCGCATCGTCTTAAAAGTGAAGGGCTTCGATGGCGTTATCGAGCCCGACGAGTCATGATAATAAGAAGCCTCCTCATACTGGACTGAGCTCAGAGATTCCAATCATCATGTCAAGGCAAGTTAGTCGGGTCTCCCACAATGTAATCGGCTTGCTGTTTACTTAACATGTCGAGCTATGTTCCCGCAACAGCTCTGAGCATGAAACCTTCCTATTGAAGCTAAATTGTCATTACCTCAGCCGCTCGACATCGTATTATGTAAAGTTCACGATCGTGGTATGTTGACCCTTCTCTTTCATAAAACAAACAACATGGCACTGATGGCTAATTTACTGGCAATCATGCTCATCCATTCTACCGCTGAGTATCGATCGAATGGCCGAATAATTTGCACGCGGCGTGAACGATATCATCATCCACCACATCATTGTTGATTCGGCTTAGGAAGTAAGAAAACGTTTGCCTCATAATCACAGTCTTATGATAGATGAATGATTAGTGGACGTTACCATTAGTTTTCGACGTGTAAAGTGAACTTAACCTGCTAGTTAAGGTGCATATAGTAAAATGTATAGTTGTGTACACCTGATTGTGAGATAGAGCGCAGACAAGGGCTGCAACGCTCGGTCAAATGCATACAGAGACTGTATCGACTACAACAACGAAAGCTTTGTAATACATCAGTTGTGAACCTCCTTTACTTACAGCTAACTACAACATGTTTGCTAATAGCCCGTATCCAATTGATCGGTGACTTATGGTTGATATTTGGCCCATATCGACCGATATGTAGCACACTGTCGACTGCTACCGTATATTCTGCTTCGAGGTAATATTGTGCCAACAATACCTTCTAAAGCAGTACGCTTATCTTCTGTTATACAACATTACCCTACAGTTTATCTGCAATATAATACTCACAAATAGATATTTGACATGCATTCAATGCCTCTCACTTCAATCTGCGGTACACGATTCAGACTGAGTTACGAGGAGTACGAATGGGTCAGGGGATATCTTTGATAGGAACGTGTAAGACGGCCACTCAGATGCCACCAGCCCCTTTCCTCCGGACGGGGAAGGGGTGGCACTGCCTATCCTAGTTGCTTTGCTGGACAGCATAGCACCCGCCGACGTCGCTTCCGGTTAAGCGACCGGAGAAGGGAAGGTGGAAGAGGGACACTCTTCCCACCGGGATCCGACCCTTCTGCGCCAATAGATCACATCTTAGTCTCATCTGCTCGAGACCGGGTCCTATAGTCCGCTACTCCGTCGATATTCTAGTGGGAGGCTCTACAGTGGCAAATATAATGAATCAGTAGCGCAAGGACGAGACGACAGCTTCGCCTCCAGGTCAGACCGAGCAGACAGACCTATCGCAGAACGAGGCCTCATATACTCCTGAGAAGAATACAACGGCTTCGGCCAGGAATTCTCCACTTTCATGGAACCGCCGCAGGTGACTTTCAAATACATGTTTGAGTTCCTGTCGAGGAGTTGACGACATACCGAGGTAATGGTCATGTGAATGCGTCGAGGGCGACTATTCTGGAGCTGTTTGCTTCCGATTTATCAGTTTGTTTGGTTCGCTCGACGATGAGACTGGTAGATCGTGCACGTTACCCCACGCTTCGAGAAAAGTAGCTTCTGTGCTTTTTGTATTTATTACAGCAAATATTTGCTTCGAATACTAGTTCTTGTTGGAGTGGAAACGAATAGCTCGCGCGATCGGGTTGGGGCTGGTGGGCAAGAAATGGTACTTTACGCAGATTGTTCGCAAGCTGGCCAGCCAACATAAGTGGGCACAGGTCCCGACTATAATCAGTGAGCATAAGGCGATCGCCAAGGATCGCACGAGGTTTGGACTAGTGACACTGGGTGACGACTTACCGTATACGAATACTTCATGTTCAATTCGGCGAAGCTTTGCTTTGAGGGGTAGACGTACTCAAACCACTGTGCACTCCCAGAACAGGCATTGCGAGTGATCGCCCGTTGCGTGAAAAGACGGATGACGAGTGGAAGGTTATCATGAGGATTGCTGACGGGGACATTGCCCGAGGTGCATACCGGTATTCTTGCGTTCAATGATGGACAGTAAACGTATCCGTTTGTAGATAACAGTTGAGGCGCATTTTTATGGACAACTTGTGCTGTATATTGGGCACGGTGGAGATATTACAATAAGTCTCCGTACAACGCATACGATAACAGACACCATGTTGTAATCAGCGGAGGTGGCGCGTGTCAACGTACACGATATACACAAGATTCTAGGCTGACAAATAGCATTAGCTACAATCAAACGAAGAGAAGAATTCACTTTCGCTTCCATTTTTTTATACGGATAACAGCGGCTCAGGACCAACTATTTTAGATCCATTTCCAGGGCAAAGTTTACACTCTCGAAAACGTTCACCAGGCCATTGCAGGATCGATATGGATGGATCAGCGTGGCCCGGGTGGTCGCTCAGGACGTGCAACGATGGGATACACAATTGTACTGTCCAACTTGACTCGATTTCACGAAATTGTACGCATTTCTGCGTATCTAAAAGCGAGCATTCCAACGGAATTTGATTTGGACGATTTGGATACCTAACTTCCTAATTTACGGACTTCCACAGCTTGGAGCGTCCTGTTTCAGCTGACTGGGTGTCCAGCTTTCCTGAACGGAGTTGTCCGTCTCCTGTGTTTTGAGTCGACAATGATAACGAGTCACCCACGATTCGAGCGCCACTGCAAACTTAATGTTGTGATCACCTAGGTCATCCAGCGTCGCGATATCAGTACACGGGTGAGCATATGTAGAGGTCAATAGGGGTGGAACTCACTGAAGCAGAACTCCTAGCGGTAGAAGGCCTGACTGAACCATTTGGAAGCCCGTAGGAAAATCTTCATATGGTGGGTAGACGACTAATGGTTCATCAGTCGGTCGGTGTGGCTGCTCAAGCGTCCATCACGCCCGAGGTAACGTCAGGTATGTCATCGACCCCTTCGAAGGCTGTACGTTCAACTGCACACGAAATAGGCCATCGGTCTGCCATAGCTACAACAAGGAGCACAGTAATGGCATCACGCGGCCCGAAAAGGCGGTGAATACAATTCAACCTTGGCTTCCTCGCCTTCTCAGGGGACGAGGTAGGATATGAGAGTATGCGACGGTTACGTATATGTGGCAAAGTCACTAATCAAATTTTCTACGAGGATCGGTGACCACATATTTGAGGCGCCACTTACTGGTGGAGAATTAGACCACGGGACCTGGCGATCCAATGAGAGATGGGAGGCGATCCCGACGGAGAAAGACGAT